>VXCM01005839.1:52540-71936 GCA_014773175.1 Lucifuga dentata
AGCAACAGTCAGACATGGAGGTGGTAGCATGATGGTGGGGGGTTAAGATCGTCACAGCAACAGTCAGACATGGAGGTGGTAGCATGATGGTAGGGGGTTGCTTTGCTGCTTCAGCCACTCGTCATAATTGATGGAACCATGAATTCTGCTTCCGCCAGAAAATCCTGAAAGAAAAAAATCCGTCATCAGTCTGATGTGAAAATTCTGCAGCAAGATGATGATCCAAAGCAAAGAGCAAGTCACAAAACCTACATGAAGGTTTTGGAGTTCTAGTCCAAGTCCTGACTTGAAGCTCGTTGAGATGCTGCAATGGGTTTCAAACGCACCGTTCATGCTGGAAAACCTCCAGTGTGTCTGAATTAAAGCAGCAAAGACGATAGGAACTAAATTCCTCCACATGATGAGAAAGATTTTATCTCCACTTATTAGAAGAGTTTGTTGCTGTTATTGCTGCTAAATGTGACACAATTAGTTATTAAGTTTAGGGGGTTATTACTGTTTAGGGGGTTATTTAGGGGGTTATTACTGTTTCACATGGTGATGAAAGTGTTGGAGAGATTTTTTTCCTTCAGTAAATGAAACGATTTAAAAACTGTATTTCTTGTTTATTCAGGCTGACTTTGTCTGATATTAAATATTAAATTATGTTTGAATACCTAACACAACTGACAAATACACAAAAATAGAAGAAATCAGGAAGGAGCTCTGTATATTCCCTGGCAGAGATGTACATTTTCTTCCTTGTAGCTTCTGGACCAGTTAAGTAACTTTGACCAATAAATAATGACATGTGGTTACTGTGGTGGATTACATATCTCAAGTGCGTTTCAAGTCTCTACAAGTTTATTTTGTAGAGTACTGGAATGAACTTAAACAATGGCTGTCAGGAAGATAGGAAAAACAATTCTAAAATGTACCACTCCAATACTACAGTATGTTTTGGAAAATAGTTGGCAGGTTTATAAGGGTTGTATTTATTGGGCTCAAACATGCAAAATCACCGGTAGGCCCTTTAAACATTCAATCTAGGGATTAAAAGTATGAGAACCTCTGAGGCGAAAACTTTATCAAAAGCTAATAGGAAAAAGACTTGAGTTTCATCAGTCCACTACCAGATAAACTTTACAAATGGAGGGAATCACATCAATAAAGACGCAAATAATTTCAACAGAAGACCTGCAGACCTTCAGAACCCGACGCTCAACAACGCTGCTGGTCAGGGAAAACATGGATAAAAAGTCTTCTTTATAAAATGCAGCCAAAGACCATGTAGACGCTCCACAAGGTTCTCAGGACAAATGAGACAAAAGTTTTAACTGGTTTTGTGGCAGAAATGCAGAACATTATGTTGTAAGAAAAAAAAACCTGACTGCAGCGTGCAGGAGGAGGAGCGTCACGGTTTGCTGCCGCTCTGCTGCCTCAGGGCCTGAACAGATTACAGCCACAGGAAACGAGCTGAATGACACCCACAACGCCCACGAGCTGAAATATTGATGAAGAGTTTTGTAGGAGGAACGATCTTAAATTTTGCTCAACAGCTGCAGGAAACATTAAAGAAGCTTCTAATAACTACAGAGTTCAAGGACCATACCACCCATTTTGCATGTTTGAGCCTAATATACAGTATTCAATTTTCATACATTACTAACAATCATTTCCCAAAGGATAAAACCGTATTTCAGCTTTCCTGATATTTTGCTAAATCTCTTAATCTTTCAAAATCAAATATTCAAGTGATACACCCACCTTAAAAATCCATGTTTCTCCTGCTAATAGTTACACAGCCTTATGAAGTCACGGTCCTTTAAATTTTTCCATAAACGCAGGTCTTCTTTTGGGACTATATTCCCCGGTGGAGGCATACATTCACTCCACGCTTTTTATTGAGCTTAAACACTAAAATTACATAACTTCTAAAAAAACCTGAATACACGTCTTGTTGGTGATGATGGATTACCTATCCCAAGAACGTTTCAAGTATCAACAAGTTGATTTTATTAGTGTACTAGAAAAAAAAAGGAAAAAAAGAAAAAAAAAAGGAAAAGGAAAAAAGGGAAAAAAGAAAAAGGGAAAAAATTAAAAAAAAGGGAAACGAGAAAAAAGGGGAAACAGAAGGAAAAAAAGGGAAGAAAGAGGAAGAAAACCATTTTATACCAGAATGAACTGAAACTAACGGAGGTCTGGAAGGTAGGAAAAACATTTTAATTCACTGTTCCAGTAGTATGCTTTGAGAAATGATTGTCAGTAACGCTATTTGTATGAAAATTGAACATATTAGGCTCAAACATGTAAAATATGGTATGGTCCTGTAATGTGACTTGGGTGAAGATCAGACCACATTTGATGAGTAATTAATGCAGAAACCCAAGACACTGCTAAAAATAGGATCTTTGTGTAAATCCAACCACAAACCGACATCAGACAGATATTCTGCAGGAACGAGGGGCAGAGCTTTTAATGATACTTTACATGATGCACCATGAGATTCTTACTGAAATGTCACAGAGCAAAACAATAACATAGGTCCAACTTCTTTATCATACAATGCAGTACAATAATAATAATAATAATAATAATAATAATAATAATAATAATAATGATGATGTGATGGATGAAGAAAAGAACACAGTAATACAGGATCTGTTTGGAATTGCTCCGTTTTGGGGCAAAAACAGTACATTATTTCATTCAGCTTCGTCTGCTACAAAATGCAAAACAAAAGTTTCCCCCCCTCCCCCCNGGTTAGGAAGAGCTGTAATATAAAAAGAGATATGATTTTTTTTTTTTCAATATTACTTCTTTTCTTATCCAGACGTGTCAGAATTGGGGAGATGCTTGTTTGCCCTTTTGCCCTTTGACCTCTACATTTGCATGCAGAGTTTTGGTTCTTTCTGACATGTTATCAGCAGCTGAATGAGAGATTTTCCAGTTAAACCCTGATACTCAGCTCCTCTCAAACAGGCTGCAGTTCATGTCCTACAGTCCCCTCCTGTTAGCTACGGGAAGTGTTAAGAACGCTGTAAAGCAATCCGTGTGTTTAACAAAAACAAAAAAAAAAAAAAAAAAAAAAAAAAATCAGTGTATCATTCGTTCTTTTCATGTTCATTTACAAATCCAGCATAAAAAAAAAACAAAACAAATAAGGACTTCTTTTTCGTACTTGGATTTTAGGTCAAGTTAAAAGTAGGATATGAGAAAATGGGGCCATGGACCAAACTTGATTTTGTTTTGCTTGCATGGACGATCATGGAGAATTTCATCTTGTCCAGAGGGAATAAAGGCGTAATTTTCAAGGAGGATGACATGACAACAGAAAAAAAAAAAAAAATTTGGAGAGCTTAAATAATATCAATATCAAAATCAAGTTGAGTCCATAGCCCCATTTTCTCATTTTCTATTTTTAATTTGAGCCTAAAATTGAAAGTATGAAAAACAATTCATTATTTGATGTTTATGTAAGATTTGCAAATGAATCACAAAATAACAAATTGTTTTTTCATTTTCTGATTTTGGAGATTCTTAAATGGACACGAAAAGGACGAATGACACGGATTCAAAAACACCATAAACTTTAAAATGTCAAGACATTTATCATCTGTCAAAGCAAACCTCTTAAGAACAAATCATAGCTTGGTCATGGTTTCAGATTTTTAATGAATGTTGATGACAGCCTGATGGATGTTAGCTAAGATTATCTGATGATGTCATACTATAATTTACAGTGTGTTGTGACTTTAAAAAAAGGAAGGAAAAAGAAAAAAATCTCAATGCTTTTTTCTTTTACATGGCATACTTTTGGGTCCATTCTTTTGCTTGTTTGTTGTATCTGCAGAGGAAAGACAAAAAAAAAAGAAAATCAGCATTTATAACGTCCTAAACAGCTGCAACAAGACTTACTTTGATCAATTTATTGATTTATTTTTTTTCACTGGATCCCCATTAGCTTCTGCGAATGTCTTTGCTAGTCTTCCTGTGGTCCACTGATACACATAAATACACAACCACAAGTAAGTCAAACAGACATAAAACATGAATAGAAAAAGTATTAAATGGCTGATAAGCACCTGCTCAGGCCCCTTTAAATCTAAAATAATACAAAGAAAGTCAAGAAAATGACTGCAAAGATCAATGACATCAGCTGATTTTCTGGAGTAAATGCTTCACTTTTCCTGTTCTTAATGTACTTCATATGAATTCTGGGTTTCTGGTGGTTTGAGAGGTGAGAAATGGCCGTTTTGTGCGTTCCTCATTAATAATTGTGTTTATGGTTAAAATATTCAAGTTGAGTCAAAAGGAGAAAACGGTTCTTCTAATCAAAAGCAGAGTAATGAGGAGAAGTTTGGTCTGAATAAACAGGAGACTTTAAAGGACCATACCACCATTTTGCATGTTTGAGCCTAATATATTCAGTTTTCATACATGTTACATTACTGACAATCATTTCCCAAAGGATAAAACTGTATTTCAGCTTTCCTGATATTTTGCAAAATCTCTTAATCTTACACATCTTGTTGGTGATGATGGATTACCTATCCCAAGAACGTTTCAAGTATCAACAAGTTGCTTTTAATATCGCATCAGAACAAAAAAAGGAAAAAAAGAAAAATAAGAAAGGAAAAACGAAAAAAGGAGAAAAAAGGAAAAGGGGAAAAAAGGAAGAAAAAAGGAAAAAGAGGAAAAAAGAAAAAAGGAAAAAAGAAAAAAGAAGAAAGAGAAAAAAGGGAAAAAGGGGAAAAATAAAGCGGAAAATGGGAAGAAAAAAGAAAAAAGGAAAAAGAGAAGAGAAAAAAGGAAAAAAAGAAAAAAGAAAGGAAAAGGAGTAAAAAAAAAAAAAAAATTGTGTACCAGAATGAACCAAAACCAATGGAGGTCTGGAAGGTAGGAAAAACATTTTTAATTCACTGTTCCAGTAGTATGCTTTGGGAAATGATTGTCAGTAACATTACATGTATGAAAATTGAATATATTAGGCTCAAACATGCAAAATGGGTGGTATGGTCCTTTAAAAAGCATTTTGTCTGTTGTTTGTCTGCTGTTCTGAACCAGCTGCAGCTTTTTCTGTCTTTCTGCCTGCAGAGCAAAACACAGAGCAGCTTATCAGCATCGCAATCAGCAGGAAGTGTAAAAAACAGTCTCACTATATCACAGATTTCTATGAATATAGTGAAATGTGATCCAGCATAAAGACACATTATGACTGTCATCTGCTGCTGATCTGAGTAATGAAAGAGCCGTACTCACTTCTCTTTGTCGTTCTTGTAGATGTGTGCTATGTCAGGAACTAAGGGGTCGTCTGGGTTGGGATCGCAAAGCAACGAACATATGGACAATAAAACTGGAACGCAGAAGAATGAAAAAAACACATCAGGAACATGTCAGGCGCAAACAGAATACACCTCCATGGACCTACATCCCCACATGTACCCACAACTTCTGACAAAGTTTTTTCCCACATTGTTTTCTGCATGAAATTCCAAAGTTTAATTCTGTGTCTGAAAGGGAAAATATATATATATATATAAAGGCATGAATTGAGGCAGCGCTGTCAGAAGCAGATAAATAACGCTCAGAGCACACGGCCTGACTACACAATCCAAATGATCAGAGTTTTATTCTGCATCTGGACCTGTAACAATAAACTAAAGAATAGTAATCAGGCTGACAGAGGCCCAGATGAAAGATAATGATCACAAGCAAAATGTAAAGAAATCCCTGGAATACGTCTAAAACGGTGGTGGTGGTGTACATTGCGATATGAGAATGTCCATAGATACCGGATTCAGCGCTCTTGTGATTACGACAGCCTGCAACAATTCTCACCACGTCAGAAAGTTAGGACCAAAGTCTCAGAGTGAAACTACAACCGACTACAAACAACCAGAACCTCAGCAAGCGTCTGACAGAGGCTCAAACGCTGAAATTATCAGCAGAACTCAGATTCTGCTGCATGGTACCTGTGCACAAGTCTGTATCTGTATGCAGTGGTGCACGAGAGAGCGAGAGAGAGAGAGAGAGAGAGAGAGAGAGACAGTCCCGGGTTCCATTCTAATATTAATTTAAATAGCTGCTAAACCTGAGTGTGTCAGCCATTGTGATCAGATGAAGCTGAGTGGAAAGCAGAGATACCTGCTGCAGGTAAAGAAGCACGTCATGCTGCAGCACAAACAGCTCGTCCTCACCACATGTTTACAAGCATCAGGGAACCAGGAAGTTAAAGAGGCACTGTAACGTTGGAGCGCATACATTATTCATAGACAAGTGTGTGTGTGTGTGTTTGTGTGTGTGTGTGTGTGTGTGCATGCATTGCGCTCCATAAAGAAGGCAGCAAAATAAAATGAAAGATACATTTCAGAAGCTTCACAACATTTCATCATCTGCATGATCATGTGATCATCTTTGCTGAGAGTATGGAGGCTTCTGTCAGCCAATCAGATTCATCCTGTCACAGCTGATGAAGTAATCTACAGTCAATCAGATTTATCCTGTCACAGCTGATGAAGTAATCTACAGCCAATCAGATTGATCCTATCACAGCTGATGACATGATGATCTACAGCCAATCAGATTCATCCGGTCACAGCAGATGAAGATGATTGGCAGCACATCTTCACAGAGAGCTTTCATGCTGATACTGGAAGCACTGTGCAGCTGGTCTTCCTCAGACTGAAGCAGGAGAAGCTGATAACTGATCTGTGGAATCAGCCCAGTGTCTTTGATTCATTCACATGATGTAATCATCACGCCATTACAATGTTTTTCTCTGGGTTTACATTTTAGGTTGATGGTTTCACTTGTGTTGTTTTGCTGTTTACATGTGACCTTAAAATTTGAACTCATTTTATTTGCTGATTTTATTTATGTTTTATGACTGAAGACGAGCAGCTCAGGTTAGTCTGAATTAATATTTACAAGCTAAAATATTACAGGATTTAGTTATTTCTACTGTTACTGAAGGAAAAACTCTACTGTGCCAGCTTTTATACTGTATTTACATATTAATTTTTATTCACTTTTTTTTTTTGTTTTTTTACAATTTTCAGTATTGTTTGTTTGTGTAATCACTAGTACAACATTATTCAGTGAAACCTTATTCTGATTGTCATGAATATAATTTTCACAAAAATAATCTGTGATATCATGATATTATTTTAAAGGACCATACTGGCCATTTTGCAAGTTTGAGTCTAATATATTCAATTTTCATACTCGTAACAATTTAGTTACTGACAATCATTTCCCAAAGCATACTACTGGAACGGTGAATTAAAAATGTTTTTCCTACCTTCCAGACCTCCATTGGTTTCAGTTCATTCTGCTATTAAAATCAACTTGTTGATACTGTAAACGTTCTTGGGATAGGTAATCCATCATCACCAACAAGACGTGTATTCAGGTTTTTTTAGAAGTTATGTAATTTTAGTGTTTAAGCTCAATAAAAAGCGTGGAGTGAATGTATGCCTCCACCGGGGAATATAGTCCCAAAAGAAGACCTGCGTTTATGGAAAAATTTAAAGGACCGTGACTTCATAAGGCTGTGTAACTATTAGCAGGAGAAACATGGATTTTTAAGGTGGGTGTATCACTTGAATATTTGATTTTGAAAGATTAAGAGATTTAGCAAAATATCAGGAAAGCTGAAATACGGTTTTATCCTTTGGGAAATGATTGTCAGTAACGTAACATGTATGAAAATTGAATATATTAGGCTTAAACATGCAAAATGGCCTATTACAGTCCTTTAAGGCTATATTGGCCACCTCTAATATACAGTCATTGAAATGTTGTTCGATCAATAGCTATGTATGTAAAGAGACATTAATAACATTTTCACTTTTCAGCTACATCTGGAAGCCTCCGTGTGCCTCCACCTGTAAATCCAAACCAGTTTGCAGACTGGTTCCACTGTCAGATTTAATGGAATTTACTTTGTCATGTTATCTAGAAATGGCTGTTGCCTATCAATATGTGAAAACTTGTAAAAAAAAATAAATACATAAATAAAAACAAACTGCTACCACAAAACAAAAGATAAGAACAGCAGCTGTAAATGGTACTTGTAAAATGCTGATGTAGTTTGGTTTGTCTGTGTGTGTAGGTGAAGTTAGCCTGATTTTTTGAGCGGGTTTTACCTTTAGACACCGTTAGCGCTGGAGACCACTGTGACCGTAGAATGTCCAAACAGATACTCCCGTTGCTGTTTATATTTGGGTGATAGATCTTTGTTGTAAATGCTACCTGTAAAAAGAAAACCATTTACAAAAAGCATCACCTCAGTTTCTTTTCCCACATTTTCTCTACCTGCTAATGTGCTTAAGCTAACGGAGGAAACTAGGTGCATGATTCAGCAATTCCCTTGTGAAAATAATCAACAGAAGAATATTTCCAGTCTGTTTTCATTAGTCTCAAAATGTTTAATTTTAGAATAAAAGAAGCCCAAAGATGTATGCCAGCTCACACAGTCTGATGCAAAGTTCCACTTTAAGCACAGTCTGGGTGTCCACGTTCTATCTGAGTGTTCCAGATCAAAAATGATCTACTGTGACATGGATATGATATAGATATGGATATGGTTATATATAGATATGGTTTTTACAATGTACATGTGCATGGGTGGTGTGTTAGTGTTTATCTGTGTGGATGTGTATAGATTGATATGTGTATATGTATATATATGTGTGTGTGTGTATATATATATATATATATATGTATATGTATATACTGTATTTTTCCTGTTATACCTTTTTTTATTGGTTCTAATTTATTGACAGATTATGATTTTTTTTTTCTTTTTTTCTTTTCTTATTTTTTTTTTGGAGGGGTTGGGTTGAGAGAGGTGGTTTGGGTGGTTGAGGAGGTTGAAGATGTTTTATTCATACAGGCCTGCTTTTTTGTCTTGGATGGTTTATATTATTCATAATGTGCCATTGATGCCCGTATAAGAAAATCAATTAAAAAAAAAGAGAGATTAAAACAAAAAAGATCTACTGACAAGACTTTCTACACGTCAGGTTTCGCACTTATTTTAACTCATTCATAAAGCTTCCCTTGTATTAATCAGAGCATCGTTGTCCTGTTACTGACGCATTGTTGTAAAGGTGTTTCAAAAGCTGATGAAGATCAGCGTATTAATAAGCTGCTTCATTCTAAAGAGTCACGCTTTATCCTGCTTCATCTGCTCTTAAAGTGAAATTTACGTTAAATCAGAAAAGGAAACATAAATTCTCATTTTCAGAGACTCAGGTAAGAGAGAGAGAGAGGAGATCCAGATACTACCGAGAGTCCCCCTGCGTGGGAGGGTGGTGTGTGNGAGAGAGAGAGAGAGAGAGAGAGAGAGAGAGAGAGTGTGTAGAGGAGAGATAAAATGCTTGATGATAGCGAGTTTTAATCAAATCTCACACACATTATTGTGGTGCTAATAAACTGACTGATCACCTGAGCGTTTTTATCTATCAAAGTTAATGATCATTAACACGTGAGACAAATACAGTTTAAAACATCATCAGAGATTTCATACTGATGAAATTTATGACCAGAATGAAACTCGTCTTCATTTTATTTGTCGGTATGTTTTATGAAACCTTTATGAATCCTGTCATGTAAATAAGGAAATACTGTGGTAATGCCTCTTTGAAGATAAACGATAAAAGCTGCTGATAACAGATGTTTATGGATGAGGGAACGTGGCCATGTGACGACACTTATTGACACGTTAAATCTGGAGCTGTGTTTAATTAATTACCCCTCTTATATACATTTATAGATGGTTTGATTAATGACACAGGAGATTTTTTTCAGGACCTGAAGCTAACCTGACCATAAATTCCACAGTGTCCACATCTGAAACAGCGTACGTTGGTTTCGTACCTTTGGTGGCTTGAAGGGGTAGTCGGTGGGGAAGTGGATTGTGAGAAAAAAAACTCCTCCTTGGTACGGACTGTCGCCCTGAAAAGATGAAGACATTTCTGTCAGGTAAAGACTTCAAACATCTTTATCAAACACCTCAGACTCATCACATCACCTTCAGTCACAGCATGCACCTTAAAGGACCATTCACCCATTTTTCATGTTTGAGCCTAATATATTCAGTTTTCATACACATAACATTAGTGACAATCATTTCCCAAAGCATACTACTGGAACAGTGAATTAAAAATGTTTTTCCTACCTTCCAGACCTCCATTGGTTTCAGTTCATTCTGCTATTAAAATCAACTTGTTGATACTGGAAACGTTCTTGGGATAGGTAATCCATCATCACCAACAAGACGTGTATTCAGGTTTTTTTTAGAAGTTATGTAATTTTACCATTTAAGCACAATAGACCAGCATCTGTCTCCTTCCTTATGAGCATACTGTAAATGCTGTAATAGTGGAGGCTCCTTTTTTTTTTTTTTTTTTTTTTNACCAGGCTTTTATTCCAGCCAGGTCATTATTTCTAATTTTAAAATACATGTAACCTCCATGCTTCTAAGTTTCTCTCTGCTGTGTAATAGTTAATTAGTTAATAGTTAATAGTTAATTATTAGGTCAAATAAAAAGCTCATTGTGTTATTGTGGTTGCCTAGCAACCAGTAGACTACAGTCTGGTAGCGGCCATTTTCAACTAGATCTGAGTGTTTTTTCTTTGCACTTTTAAAGCCAAATAGCCACATTAAGCTTTTGTTGGAATCTTCTATTACACAGTTACCCTTTTTTTTTTTTTTTTTTTTTTTTNGGGGGGGGGGGGGGCTTGGATGCCTGCCCATCACCACAAGTAAATTTTCAACCTGTGGGAAACACTGCGTAACATAACGTGTATGTGGTTGTATTTATTGGGTTCAAACATACAAAATCATGGGTATGGTCCTTTAAACCGATACCTTGCAAAAGGAGCCTGAGATTTTGTTAGGTCTTCCAAATATCATTTGAGGGAAAGCTATCATGGGAAGGCAAAAATACAACAAAATTCCCACTGTGACTTTTTAAGGAATATAATACCACTGCGTTTCCAGACACAGAAGGGCTTGGAAAGTAGCATTTCCCATCCACGGACCAGCAGCTACAGTGGCTGCTGCATCTATGCCATGTTAGCAATGTTTTAGAAATCCTCTTCCAATATTAATATTATTTGGCTTGTACAAAATGCCACGGTGATTTTTCTTCCATTGTGAATGTTCAAGGTTTCTTTATTAACACACACACACACACACACACACACACACAGTAAATTTGCTTTGCAGGCAGGAGATTCAGCTTCAAAGATCAGCAGCAACACAACAACCATCAAACATTTTAAAACATCACATATCCTAACTATCCTAAAGCACAAAGTCTTTAAAGGACCGTACCATCATTTTGCATGTTTGAGCCTAATATATTCAATCTTCATACATGTTACGTTACTGACAATCATTTCCCAAAGGATAAAACCGTATTTCAGCTTTCCTGATATTTTGTAAAATCTCTTAATCTTTCAAAATCAAATATTCAAGTGAAAAAATCCATGGTTCTCCTGCTAATACTTAAGCAGCCTTATGAAGTCACGGTCCTTTAAATTTTTCCATAAACGCAGGTCTTCTTTTGGGACTATATTCCCCAGTGGAGGCATACATGGACTCCGCGGACCGGAGACATATGCCGGTCTACGGGGATTTTGCTGTAAAATGGATTAACGGTGACACAACCTAATCATGGGATCTTTTTAGGATATTTTTACCTTCGAAACGATGGTAAGATTACAAATTTATTCCATATTTTAGCGATGTTTTGGTCAGCGGTTTGACAACGTTCATTAAATGAGTATTTTTTTTAAGGCTGGGTCATCCTGCGAAACCTGGGCGGTCTTCATCTACCTGGGCGGGCTGCCAAAGTTTCACCTATGTATGGGAAACGCTGCATTATGATTACGTAACTTCTAAAAAAACCTGAATACATGTCTTGTTGGTGATGATGGATTACCTATCCCAAGAACGTTTNAAATGATTGTCAGCAATGTTACGTGTATGAAAACTGAATATATTAGGCTCAAACATGCAAAATGGGTGGTATGGACCTTTAAGGTGCACAGAGTGGAGCTGATATTTAGCTCTCCATGCTGCTCAGCAGTAACAGATCCTGAACACTTTGAATTTTCCATAGCTACTAATGTGCCACATGAAAGCTGAAAGCCTCTGTAATACTCACTGGACCCATTATGGTTGCCTGCCAATGAAACACTAGAAGAAAATAAGAGAGACAGAACAATGTAAGTCGTATAAGTCAGAGACTTAATGTTACACACACAACCTGCAACAGGAACGACTTACAAAATGATCTGAAAATGTATGAATTCAAGAAACAGGAAAATGGTACCATTCAGTGTTTGTTTCTCGACTCTGTCATGTCTGTTTCTACTTTTACACTTATTCATTTTTACTTGTGTTGTTACACGTTCAGTGTTTCATTGTCGTATCATCTTCAATACTGTTATTGCAAAAATACCTTCAGATTGTGGTTGTATCACACAGCCCGAGTCTATAAATGTTACATCACAGCTTCCCAGAGTTTAAAGTGATGTTTTAGAAATGCTTGTTTGTCTGAACAACAGCTCAAAAACACAAAGGTATTTAAATTTATCTGAAACAGAGGAAAGTGTTATATTCTCACATTTGCTGGTAACAAAGTAAATGTGAGAAGGATGGCGTGGCTGATGGTGTGAAAAGCTGCACTCATGGAGGATGAAGAAAGAGGAAGAAGACAGAAGTCTGTGGTAATGAAGTAACTGCTGACTTTGGGCTTCGTCCGTACCGTTCTGTGTACGGAATCCAGATTGAAATGGTTCAAAGAGATGGCTGGAGGTGAAGTGTGGGCTTTAAGTTATGATGCAACAACTTTTTTGAAATAAATGGGATGTTTGAGATGGGTCTGAAGTCGGGGTTGTCTGGGTTTAGACCAGGTTTCTTGAGACACAGCTGAAAATTTGAGAGAGTGGGGGATTTGACCAGAGAGAAGAGTTTATAGTTTTAGTGATGATAGTGAGAAGAACGACCTTAAAGGACCATACCACTCATTTTGCATGTTTGAGCCTAATATATTCAGTTTTTATACACGTAACGTTTTTGACAATCATTTCCCAAAGCATACTACTGGAACAGTGAATTGAAAATGTTTTTCCTACCTTCCAGACCTCCATTGGTTTCAGTTCATTCTGCTATTAAAATCAATTTGTTGATACTTGAAACGTTCTTGGGATAGGTAATCCATCATCACCAACAAGACGTGTATTCAGGTTTTTTTTGAAGTTATGTAATTTTAGTGTTTAAGCTCAATAAAAAGCGTGGAGTGAATGTATGCCTCCACCGGGGAATATAGTCCCAAAAGAAGACCTGCGTTTATGGAAAAATTTAAAGGACCGTGACTTCATAAGGCTGTGTAACTATTAGCAGGAGAAACATGGATTTTTAAGGTGGGTGTATCACTTGAATATTTGATTTTGAAAGATTAAGAGATTTAGCAAAGTATCAGGAAAGCTGAAATACAGTTTTATCCTTTGGGAAATGATTGTCAGTAACATAACATGTATGAAAACTGAATATATTAGGCTCAAACATGCAAAATGGAACAAGACTGTACAGGGCCCTGGACCCTGTCGTTTGGCAGGTTTCATACTCAGTATTCTGCTGGAAATGTCCATGAGGGATACTGAGGACACTTGTGAAAGGAACTTACTAGTTAGATGGAGAGGGTCGAGTGGCAGGAAGCTGACATGGTTGTTGTATAACATACCGTATATACTGGAGTATAAGCCGAGTTTGTATTACCAAATTTCACAAAGTAAATCGGGGGTCGGTTTATACACGAGAAATTCAAATTTGATCCCAGAGAAGGAAATTTCCGGGAGTGGATATACTACCATTACTACTACCCATGAAAATAGTTTAAATCATACCTTAGAATGAGATATTTCCTGAGTACACATCTTATCAGCACATTCTGTGGCAGCCAGTAAGCTCTGTTGTGATTGGTCAGTTACGGTAATCAGCTGCTAAAATAAATATCATGTTTACCAGTACGTGGATTATTTTCAGAAAATCAGAGGAGTACTATGACAATACTCAGGAAAACAGGTAAGTTGCTAAACAAATAAATTGATGGAACAACATCAGGAGGTCGGCTTGTACATGAGATCAGCTTATACTCGAGTATATGCAGTAGTCATGAATACATTAGTGGTAAGTACAAATTCAATAGCATTTACAGCCAAAATTCCTTTTGCAACAACGGGTTGTCATGACATTTGACATTTAAACCATGTGCAAATGATACACTGTCAGGGCCCTGCAGAGACAATGAGCAGAGGAACATGACTCGCTTTGCTGCCTTTTTTCATTGTGTACTTTGTTTGTTCTGTTTGTTAGCCAAGCCAGCTTCAGCTAACAAATAGTATTAATTCATGCATCCATTGTAGTGTTTCTCCACTCTGCTAGCTAAAGTTTTAGAGAGGTTTTGTTTTCTGGGAGAGCAGCTTGGACTGTTTGGGAACTGTAAAGACTTCTGAGATGTTGTAGTGATGTTGGGCTACACAAATAAACTTGACTTGAATCTCTGTCCATGGGAAATTGTGATATGAAGCATGTGTACTCACAGTCATCCCCCACAGGTCCAGCAGAGCACTGTGCGGGAGGGTCTCTTTGCAAATCCTGCAGCTCCTGTTCAATGTAGTACAAATACTGGAATTAACGATTCAGCCAGTCAAGCCTCAACATTTATTCTGAGATCACACGTCAATCTAACGGAGCTTCTCTTCTTTGGATGTCCTGTTGATGCATGATGTTTGACTTTTGATGCTTTTGTGCTAAGCCATAAGCCCCTTTTAGGGACCTCAGAAACATTCCCTCATTTTGTACTAAGGAACCAGGAATAATTTTTGTTCCTTTTTCAGGGAAGGTGCTCCTCTGATGGTTCAGGAGCTGCTGGGTGGAGCTACAATACGAAGCCTCATTGTTAAAGCAACTCAGAAGAAATTAAATGAAACAAGACGATACAAAACTCAAATAACACACTAATACTTACCAGATACCAAAGTACATCTAAAACAATTTGCAAACCCCTCCTCTTCCTGATGCTACAATAAATTTATGTGGTACTTATGTAAAGATTTAACTCTGATGAATTTGTCTTGTGTTGTTGAGTGGGAATAAAGGTTTGGATCATACAGACCCCAGTATCAAAGAAATGTAAATAATGCAGAACCCCTGTCCAACAAATCATTTTTGTTTTTAAAGGACCATATCACCCATTTTGCATGTTTGAGCCTAATATCTTCAGTTTTCATACATGTTACATTACTGGCAATCATTTCCCAAAGGATAAAACTGTATTTCAGCTTTCCTGATATTTTGCTAAATCTCTTAATCTTTCAAAATGAAATATTCAAGTGATACACCCACCTTAAAAATCCATGTTTCTCCTGCTAATAGTTACACAGCCTTATGAAGTCACGGTCCTTTAAATTTTTCCATAAACGCAGGTCTTCTTTTGGGACTATATTCCCCGGTGGAGGCATACATTCACTCCACGCTTTTTATTGAGCTTAAACACTAAAATTACATAACTTCTAAAAAAACCTGAATACACGTCTTGTTGGTGATGATGGATTACCTATCCCAAGAACGTTTACAGTATCAACAAGTTGATTTTAATAGCAGAATGAACTGAAACCAATGGAGGTCTGGAAGGTAGGAAAAATATTTCTAATTCACTGTTCCAGTAGTATGCTTTGGGAAATGATTGTCAGTAACGTTATGTGTATGAAAATTAAATATATTAGGCTCAAACATGCAAAATGGGTGGTATGGCCCTTTAAATGAATAATTCCATTATCCTCCCACAAACTTGGCAACACTGACAAAACAAGAAAAAGATCATGACAGAAATATGAACAATATTGTTACCTTATCAGTCATAATAAGTCCAAAAATGCAAACTGGTTAACATGAGCAGCTTCAGGGTTATGGCTGCACATTTTGAGTGGGATATGCATGAAAACTTTATTATGATGAGCTGCATTTTCATAGAGTCACTTCTATTCGATTATTCAAAAATATATTACTGTGGCCCACAGTCCCTTCCTCTTCCTCTCTCCTCTCCATTCTATCTCTCCCTTTCATCTCTTGCAAGTTAATTCCAGGTAAGAGAGGACAGGTAGCGAGGGAGAGGAAGGAAAGAGGAGAGGAAAAGGCTCAGGGGTCCTCCGTGGAACAGTATATGTTCTGTAGGCTTTATAACCACGTCATAACTTTAGGTTTCCTACCTTCCAGTAAGAACAGATCAACCTTTTGTCCTCTTTCTGTACCTGAGTTACATCAGTGTTTTCTCCCTCTTAGAAACCAACTATGGTATATAACAACCATATTTTAGCATGGATGTGACTTGACAACACTAAATAACCGGGATATAAAGACAGAAAAGCAAGGCAGCAGTTGAAGAGAATGGCACTGTGCTTTGAGAGTTAAATTCTCTGGTCTGTGCGGTTGAGAACCCAACCAGTGACAGGCTGACACGAAGGCAGCCACCAGAGCTTCACCAAGCTAACTTCGCTATTTGTTAGTGAGCTAGCAGGAAACTTTGAGTTTTTATGGGCTGTTTCGTCTTTGCTTGAAGTGTCAACAGACACATTACATCCGGAAATGTTACAAAGTTCGTCAGAATGTGTTTTATTGTAAGAGTGGCACAAAAAGCTTTGCAAATAAATATTTTATCGGATAACAACTCTAACCTTAGCATCTGCTGGGCCAGATAGCTAGCATTAGCTGGCAACCGTAGCTAGCGAGTCAAACTTACCTTCTGTATTCTTTTCATTGCCATGTTGTCTGATAAAATTCACGCCTCAGCTCACTTCCGCTCGCTCTTTAGTTTCTACCGTCTTATTATTGCTGGCGGAGTCAAAGAATGAAGTTTATTCCCTGAGAATCTCGATAACCGGTGATGTGTTTGTTTTTAACACCTCTTTTATTTCCGCTTTCTTCTGTTTACGGTCGTTTCTCCGAAATGCATCATGGGAAATGTAGTTCTACCTATTAAAGTCACCATAGTAATCGAAAATACTCTTCCGTTTTTTTCAAAACAATAACAGTAGTATCTGAAATAAGTTGAAAGTGAAAAAGTGTTTTGTATCAACTATTCTCAACAGAACAGAAGCAAATATATTGGGACTTTATGTAGACATTATTTCTGTTTTCTATATTAAAGTTGTGTTACTTTGAGTTTATTGAGAAATACTTGATCTAAGATATTTTTTGGTAAATGACTGAAAAATAGTACAAAGTTATTTGTTGAGGTCCTACCACAAGTTACAAATAACTTAATAAACAAGTTTATTCAGAGTATTTTTAAAAACATTGATTCATAATATACAAGTAAGTGTATATTTTGGATGCCATATATACAGTGCCTCCAGAAAGTATTCAGACCTTTTCACTTATTGCACATTTTATTCTGTTTTAGCTTTAATTTTAAATGGATAAAATTGCCGTTTTTGCCGATCAATCCATACTGACAAAGTGAAAACTTATAAGAATTTTTTTAGAATTTATTAAAAATGAAAAACTGAAATCTTTAATTTCCATAAGTATTCAGACCTTAATTCAGGACTTTGTAGACCCCGTTTGGCAGCAGGTACAGCTGAGAGTCTTCTTGGTTCGTCTCTACAAGCTTTGACACCTAGATTTGGACAGTTTATCCCATTCCTCCTGCAGATCCTCTCAGGCTCCGTCAGATTGGATGGAAGCGTCTGAACTCCATCTTCAGGTCTCTCCTCAGATGTTCTGTGGGGTTTAAGTCTAGGCTTTGGTTGGACCACTCAGGGACAGTCAGAGACTTGTCCTGAAGCTGCTCCAGCGTTGTCTTGGCTGGATGCTTCAGGTCGTTGTCGTGCTGAAAGGTGAACCGTCGCTCCAGGCTGAGGTCGCTGACCTCTGCAGCAGCTTTTCTTCCAGGACCTCTCTGTATCTGCTGCATCCATCCTTCCCTCAGTTCTGACCAGTCTCCATGTCCCTGCTGCTGAGAAACACCCACAGCATGATGCTGCACCACCATGCTTCACCTTAGGGATGGTATTTTACCATAAGGGAGTTTAGAGTTCTGCTCGAGTTCAATTTTTGTCTCATCAGACCAGAGAATACGGAGAGCACGAGGGAAAATGCTGGTCAGACCCTTCCTGAGTAAAATGCCGTTCACAGGCCTTTTACTTACTCAGGAGCAGCTTCCGTCTCGCCACTCTACCATAAAGCTGCTGAGATAGACATACTTCCGGCAGGTTCTCCATCTCTGCAGAGGACTTAAGAATCTTTTTTAGAATGACCGTTGAGTTGTTGGTCATCTCCCTGACCTAGGCCAGAATTGAGGGAAGAGAGAGAGAGAGAGAGAGTAAGAGTAAGTGAGTGAGTGAGTGCCCAGCAAAGTGCATTTCTGTCTTTCTGTTTTCCTGCAGCATTAGTTTATTCTGTGAATGATTTATCTTCTGGTATCAGTCCCGATCCAGATAAATATTCATTGATCTACTTCTGTTAAGTCTGTCGGTGATGCAACAGTTCTAATACACACTGTGGAAACACGGCTTGTTCATTACATGGCGCCGTGGTTCCGCCGTAGACCAAATGGAACCGATTCCTGTCACTGCACTCTGCGTCGTCTTAGGGTTTTATTCTGATTCCTGCTTTGATTGTAGTTCAGCTTTTCTCAAAGTTTTTGAACTAGATGTCATTTCAGCAACGAGACACAAACTCTTAAAAAAAACCATAAACAAAACCTGACAAAACATTCATGGTAAAGCAGAAACACACAGAGACAAGCTGGGCTGGAATAAATCTTTTTATTATTATTATTATTATTATTAAAAGAGAATAATAATTAAGCTTTAAAACTATTTTTAATGAAACTCAATCTGTTAATAATTTTCCACAATAACAGAATTTCCACCTATAGTTTTGATTCTCTGTATCAGGAGCTTTGATCCAAAATGTTTCCAGAATTTCCAAACCTGGTTTCATTCTAAGCCGACAATCAAAAGCACCTCAGACCTTCAACAACCTTTTCGCCTGGTTTCCATTCATCCTGCAACACGGCGGTCAGCTGACAGACTGAAAAGCTGCGTTTGTTTTGTGATATGCGCTCAGATATGCAGGAACTCAGAAAAAAAACACAGTGATGCTTCATCTGGCAAAACAACTTTTCATCTCTGAAAGCTGATTTTTGACTCAAAGAAACATCCAAACATGATTAAAATACTGTACGTAGAAATCCTTTATCTACAATTTGGGAATTTTCACTTTCAATCAATCAGAGTGGTTTTACTTTTGAAACTTCAGTATATTTTAGTGTTAAAGGACCATACCATCCATTTTGCATGTTTGAGCCTAATATATTCAATTTTCATACAT
>VXCM01005840.1:0-27173 GCA_014773175.1 Lucifuga dentata
GAGGCAGATGATTCGCTGTGGTGACCCCTGAAGGGAAAGCCGAAAGGAAAAGAAGAAGGCTCAAACATACAAAATGGATGGTATGGTCCTTTAAGATCACACTTTGCATAAACTTTGTTCCTCCCTGTGCAACCTGGATCACATTGCCTTAAAGATAAATAACAATAAACATTTTTTTAATGCTCTCTCTTGACTTTTTTGCACAAAAATTCCCCCAGTGAGTTTTTCATTTACAATATATACTGTATATATACTGTAGTAAGGCCTCAATGTTATTATGGTGATGATGTTCTGATGTAATGTTTTGTTCCTGTAGAGTAAGAAATTCAAACAGGATGTCATATCATGATGTCATGGTAACGCTGGTTATTTCTGTACTTAAACACCTCATCCTCACCAAATTAAAGTTCTTTACTCTACTTAATAAAATGTGTTATCTAGTGTTTCGGTGTGTAAAAGTCAGGAAATACATATATTGTGTGTGTTTCTGTATGCATGTTCACATGTGCTGTCAGAAATAAACGAGGGAAGAGGTACAAAAATTGATGTGTGCGTGTCTGTGTGTGTGTGTGTGTGAGAGAGAGAGAGAGAGTGGGTGTGTGTGCGCCAGCATCTGTGTGGGTTGAGCCCAGCCTTAATGTCGCTGTTAAGGAATCCCAGACAGGAAGTGGAGGGTTTTGCATGTCCACCCCCTTAATGCTGGTTGCCAAGGTGACGTCAGTGTTGGAGTTATAAATATCAGCCATATGTGTGTGCAGAAGAATGTGTGTTTTCACAGGAATGCTGAGGCCATGGAAAGATACACACATACAGTTTGTATCAGATGGTGGCTTGTGTGTGTGTGTGTGTGTGTGTGTGTGTGTGTGTGTGTGTGTGTGTGTGAGTGTGCCCTCATGAACTCTACTGTGTATCCTAATGTGTTTGTGTTGGGACAAACATTTGTGTTGGGTTTTGATACACGCACACGCGTGCGTGCGCACACACACACACACACACAATGCCATCCAGCATATATTTCAGCTAAAACCCTAAAGCAAACAGTCCTCCTATTCAAGCATCCACTTTACAGCCTCATAAATTAACTACCCACTTTATTCCACAGTGAAAAAGTCCCACGTCATCCCACTCTGAGGGGCGTCTCCCACCTGCACACCCACTCTCAGCTCTTTAAAGGACCATGCTGGCAAATGGGCATGTTTGAGCTCAATATATACAATTGGCATACACGTTACATTACTGACATACAAAACCACACCTCAGACCATTTAAAGGACAATGCCGGTGATTTTGATGTGTGGCCAAGAAATAAAATACGCATATACATTATGTTCCTGACAACCATTTCTCAATATATATTACTTTAGGTCAATGTTAGAATTGTTTTTCATAACTTCCAGACTGCCACTGGTTTCAGTTCATTCCAGTATGCTATAAAAATCAACTTGTAGAGACTTGAAACATGCTGNTTTTTTTTTTTTTTTTTTGGTCAAAGTAATTTTATTTAACTGATCCAACACAGAGCTGCAAGGAAAACAATGTATGTCTCCACCAGGAAATATAGTCCCAGGAGAAGATGGCTTTTACCGAGAAATTAAAATGGGACTATATTCCCTGGCAGAGGCATACATTTTCTTCTGTGTAGTCCTGTATTGGACTGGTTAAATAAAGTTACTTTGACAAAGAAATTTAACAGACATATCAATCAATCAATCAATCAAACTTTATTTATACAGCCCTTTCATACAAGTCAATTCAACTCAAAGCTTTATAGGTGACTGACAAATTTCAGAAATATTACAATATGAGACTAATGTACATCAAAATAATAGTACATAAAAGCAGTGATAACACATCAGACAAAAAATAAGCAGTAAGAAAAAAATAAATGTGATTAACAACAATAAGATACTATAAAATTATAAAACACTACATGACTACGCTACACTACAATACATAGAGTTTGCTGTGATGATTATCTAACTCAAGTGTGTTTTAAGTCTCTACAAGTTGATTTTAGCAGCTTACTGGAATGAAGTGAAACCAATGGCAGCCTGGAAGGTAGGAAAAGCAATTCTAAAAATGACCGCTCCAATAGTATATTTTGGAAATGATGTCAGTAATGTAACATGTACACAGGTTGAACATACTGGGCTCAAACATGCTAAATAGTCGGTATGCTCCTTTAAAGTCCGCAAAGGTGGAATTTGTTGTTTAGTAACCTTCTATGCTTCTTAAAGCTCTCAGATTGAGCTAAAAATTTACAATAGCAACCACTTTATTCTCAAAAAAAAAAAAAAAAAANAAAAAAAAAAAAAAAAAACGAAAAGAAAACCACATAAATGTTTAAATAGGTCAAACTGTTCAAACTTCCATAGCTGATTTGAGTGTAAAGCCACAGTGGAAAAATCAGGTCTTACGCAGTCAAAGTAAAGATGTCGTGGTTTAATTTAAACCACGGTGAAAGCCAATGAGGCGTAGGCATTTTTCTGTATCTGTTGCTCTCTTTTTCCTGTAATAAACACACACACACACACACAGGTTTCTCAAAGGCCTCTTACTTTCTAAAGTGAGGGATTAATGTTATTCTGGACAAACAAAGGTGGGTAACAGTATCCCAGTGTCACAGTCACCTGTGACTGGCTGAAGAGGTCAGAGGTCACGGAGATGAATGGGTGTCTTGTCCGTCTCAGTGATCTCTGGTTTCTCAACCAAACAGTGTTCTATTATCAAACGTGACTGCTTGTTTGCTGCTGAAAGCCAGACCCTTTCCCTCTGGCTGCATGCACACATTTAAGTATGTGTGTGTGTGTGTGTGTGTGTGCTCATGTAGACAGATGCCAGTGTTTACAAAAGGCAAAAGAGTCTTTTTGTGATTATGTTTGGTGAAAAAAGGGGGAGTTTAATTATGGAACAAGGTTACACTGAGATGGAAACTGGGGGTAAGGTGGTAATTTATTCCAAATTTTGACTTGTTGGTTTACAAAACTTCAACAAATAGGACAATCAAGTAACAGTAATGGACTGGAACTACCAGTGTTTCCAAGTAAACACACACACACACAACTCATCCAACTAAAAATGTCCTTACCAGTGTTCAAACCAAACTTATGCTCTTGCTGTGTAAGATAGGAGTTGTTATATAGTTTCTACAGATCAACCAATCAGGTACAGACTTACAGTAACAGTTCAGCCAATAGGAACAGCTGTTGTATTTCTTGTGAGTTTTGTTTAGTACCACTTAGATCGCTGGATAAATGCAAACCATGAAAAGGAACATGGAAGAGAAAAGACATTTGCTCTGTTGTGTTTTCAGCTGGGAGTCGTTTAGAGAAAAAAATTGGGAGTTTAAAGGACCATACCCGCGATTTTGCATGTTTATGCCCAATAAATACTACACATTACTGACATCCACTTTACAAAATATAAAATCATATTGTTGTTTTTGTATTAGTTTGACAAATTCCCTAATCTTTCAAAATCAATGTTTCACCTGCTAACACGTATGTCCAAATGTAGAAGAGATGGTCGTTTTAATTTCTCAATAAAAGCTGTCTTCTCCTGGGACTATTTTCCCTGGCGGAGACATACATTGTCTTCCACGCTGCTCCATGTTGGACTAGTTAAATAAAACTAGTCCAATAACTTAACAGACATGTTGTTTGCTGTGATATGTTATTTATCTCAAGCATGTTTCAAGTCTCTACAAGTTGATTTTTATCACGTACTGGAATGAACTGGAACCAATGGTAGTCTGGAAGGTAGGAAAAACAATTCTAATACTTACTGCTCCAGTAGTATATTTTAGGAAATGGTCGTCAGTAACACAACATGCACGTGGGTTGTATAAATTGGCCTCAAACATGCATCTTTGCCGGTATTGTCTTTCCTTTAGGGGCATCATAGGATCCAACCATCAGAGAACAACAGAAAGATGAATGAAGAACCATTTAATGAAGCTACTAATAAATTAATAAAGTCTAACAGTGTCCATGAATCTGCATCTTGAGATCTTCTCTGCTTTGGTTTTAGGGTGTGCAGCATTCCAAACTTCCCTCCAACCTTTTCTGTTGTGTCTCTATCAACAGGTACTTGTCTTATCAGGCTGTCAGCTATTAATAGCTTCCATCCACACTGTAATTTCCAGAACATTCTGACTCGACGCAATACAGTTGTGCTGTAGAATTATTTAAATCTCCATCACCATTATGTCACTCCTTCAAGAATAACCAACCACTAACCAAGTGAATCTGAAATTCCTGGATGAGGTTGTTAGTTTTTTTTTTTTTTTTNTTTTTTTTTTTTTTTTCGTTTTTTGTTTTTTTGGACAAGCAGCTCTGGAGATCTACAAAGAAATTATTATCGTGACCAAAAGAATTCACGATAATGATATTATCGCGATATCTATAGAAAATTTGAAAAAAAAAAATTATGCTATAAGTCAAATTCATCTTTAACTTTGTTTATTGTGTTTTGTCTCTTTTTTGCCAAATGAATTAGACTCCAAAGTGTAGGGAGGTGGAGAGAGTCTGTAACCAGAACTGTACATAAGCTACAAAAAAAACAGCAATTCCACCTTAAAGGATCGTGTAAAGGAACCAGATGACCTGATAAACAAAAGATCCACAAATCTAACAAATAACCAGGAGAGAGAAAATCCTGTCAAGTCCAACGCCATGATAACTTAGCTTTAACAACACAACTAAGACCTTCATGGAACATTTCCTGTTTCAGGGCTAGCAAGCTAACTGCTACTTCCTGTCTCTACCGTGGTGAAATCTGCAGGATGATGGAGGTGAAGGTGGTGAACAGGTTGGTGGTATCGCCCCCTTTAGTGGTTCCTGTCGATCAGCATTTCCTGCAGACTGAGGCATCTACCAACACCCTGTCTTTTTTTACCAAATCCAAAAAACTCCACACTGGCAGCTAACTTTTTTCAGGTTAGGGTAGAGCGTCCCGCTCTCATCTGTCCAATATGATTTACACGGCAGTAGTGGCCCACACTGTGGCAGTAGCTAGCTAGCTACTGCATCGCGTCACATATGTGTGTGTGTGTGTAGGGCATTGGAATCTGTTTTGCTTGACTTCTGTGTTGGCATCATCACAGGTGACTGATGCGGGACAACTCTGATGCTCAGACAAGGTAAAAGGGAGAATTTAAAAAGAATTTCTCCTTCATGTCTACCACCATGTCAGCATTTTAGAATTAACAGAGCGGGCATTTCATAAAACGCAGTGCCAGATTTAAGGTGTCAGAAAGGGCAAATATCATGTTCCCTCATTCATAAGTGTCTGTCAGGTTATTTTAAAGTTAAGATAAGACAACATAACACTTAATTGTCCCAGAGGGAAATTTGTCTTGGACACATCAAACACATAATTCAATTTTACATTAGATTAAACATAACAGATAAAAACGACAGCTACCCAGACAAAATAAATACTCAGAATAAACAGGAAATACACAAATTGCTCATAATAAGGGCAACAACTTGAAATCACATCTACTGTACAGAAAACTTGGACTAACCTTTGCCTTGTTTGCTTTGAAAGCAGCGTTGCTACCGTATTTTCTCCTTTGTGTGTCGGGTAAACCATTAACAAAACGAATGGTATGAAAAACTTATGACCTGTTTCAGTCTGGCGGTTAATTTCATCGCCTCTTCCTGATGCCAGCCTCTGTGCTCTGCCTGCCAAGTCTATCCACACACCACAGTGCTATTGCACACAAACGACCGGGTGTGCAATAAAAGCTACAGGTAGAGAAACAGGCAAATTACAAAGATCCAAAAACAAAGAAACGTTACAGAATGATAGATGCAGCAAATAATCAGTGATCCAGCGTCAATATAATCAATATGAAATCATCGTCACGATGATTTAAAATACGTGTCAGAAACAGACCAATGAAGCACTTACTAACTTAAGAGGAGCTTTATGAATAAGCTTCAATTATCACAGAACTTATTAATAACGCTATACAGTTACCATGCGTTTTTTTTCTATGAATTACTCTCAGTTATTTAACATGCTAGTACAGCACCTCCTAAGCAGAAAAAGCAGTTGTAACACTAAACAAGCAATGATAATAATAATAATAATAGTAGGTCAAGGTCAAGGTCAACTTTATCCATCAACTTTATGCATTCAACATTGACCACAACATATTACTAGACCTACTGAAACATGTATTTTTCAAAAACCAAGGATAAGGACTAATGTAAAAAAACATTGTATTTCAATCAAAGGGGTGAATGTATGGAACCGTTGTACTGATAAGTTAAAAGCATGTAGTACATTTATTAAGTTTAAAAAACTGACAAAAAATATGTTAATGAACAAATATAAAAAATGCTGTAGTATAAGGTATAAATTGTTATCGAAATTGTGTGTTTGTTGTGTGTGTGTGTGTGTGTGTGTGTGTGTGTGTGTGTTGTGTGTGTTAAAGAATATGAAATTTTGTTATGATGTAATGTTGGATGCCAAACATGTTCTGTAAAAGTACGAGGGCTTGGCAAAATAAGCTGTATCTTCAGCCAGCACCCTTACAACACACCTTATCTTAGCATTGTTGCTTTCCTATTTACTTTAATTATGTTGAAGCTGTGTTTTTTTGTTGTATGTATATTGATGCAGACCGAAATAAATTTCATTTTATTTCAGTTCCCCAAGGTTCCATGCTGGGGCCTCTTCTGTTTAGCATCTACATGCTTCCTCTGGCTCAGATCATGGAAAACAACAAAATATGTTGCCATAATCACACAGACAACACACAAATTTGCATGACCATATCACCAGGGGACTATGGTCCGATCTAAGCACCGAGTCACTGAACAAGTCAACGACTGGATGTGCCACAATTTTCCTCAATTAAACAAAGATAAGGCTGAAGTAATTTTTAGAGCTAAGAAGAAATGATTAAAAGTCAGCGCTCAGCTTCATTTGGTAACGTTAAAAACCACAGACCAAGCCAGACATCTTGGTGTAATCATGGACTCAGACCTGGATTTCAACAGCCACATTAAGACAGTCACAAAGCCAACCTTAAGAATATATCACGGATTAAAGGACTTACGTCTCAGCAGGATCTAGAAAAACTTGTCCATGCATTTATCTTTAGTAGACTTGATTAATGGTGTCTTGACAGGTCTCCCTAAAGAACTGATCAGACAGCTGCAGCTGATTCATAACACTGCTGTACGAGTCCTCACTAAGACCAGGAAAGTGGATCGTATCACCCCAGTTCTCAGGTCTTTACACTGACTTCCTGTCTTCAAAGAATTGATTTCAAAATACTACTGTTGGTTTATAAATCACTGAATGTTTACAGCCAAAATACATCTCTGATCTTCTGCTACCTTATGAAGCATCCAGACCTCTCAGGTCGTCTGGTTCTGCTTTCTGTCCCCAGAGTTAGAACTAAACATGGAGAAGCAGCGTTCAGTTTTTATGCACCATTTATCTGGAACAAACTCCCAGGAAACTGCAGGTCTGCTGCAACTCTCAGTTCTTTCCTGAATCTTTACCTGAATTTTGTCCTGCTCTTGTTTTGCCTGTTTGTTATATTGTATTGCTTTGTCTGTCAAAGCACTTTGTAAACTCTGTTTTTAAAGGTGCTATATAAATAAAGTTATTATTATTATTATTTCAAATCAAGGCTAAAGACTTTTCTGCTTGCTGCTGCCTTTCATGAAATCAAATAATTATTCATTTCTTAAACCGCACTATAACTTTTATTTTTGTATTTTATACCTGTTTTATTCTATTTTAGCTTGTT
This sequence comes from Lucifuga dentata, assembly GCA_014773175.1. Taxonomy (NCBI): domain Eukaryota; kingdom Metazoa; phylum Chordata; class Actinopteri; order Ophidiiformes; family Bythitidae; genus Lucifuga; species Lucifuga dentata. The sequence goes on from VXCM01005840.1 coordinate 7,775, forward strand.
TTTATTTTCTATTCTCTTGGCTTTTTAAAGACTGTTTTTAAGTGTATTTAAATTTTTTTTATATTGGTTTCCTTTGCATTTTGTATGTAAAGCACTTTGAATTGCCTTGTTGCTGAAACATATATATACCTTGCTTTATTTGTCTCTAAGGAGAAATTTGTCTTAGGCATCAAGGTTGCTGACTCACATCGATTCTACATTCAAACCTCAAGTACAGCCACATCCTCATATTTTTTTTTTTTTTTTTTTTTTTTAAGTCTGGCATGCTACAGTACATTTCTAAAATAAAATCCACAGTACTAATGATAAAAAAATAGTTCAAGATAAAATATCCATGTATGTACAGGCTGTTGCATAAACTGTACAATACTACAGAATATGAAGTACATCATGCCAAGGTTGTTATATGACATAAGCACAATACCTATAATCACAATTAATACAACATCAGCTAACATCCAACATTATAATAATGATAATAATAATAATAAGAAGAAGAAGAAGAAGAAGAAGAAGAAGAAGAAGAATATAAAATGATGATGATAAAAATAACCATGAAGCTTTTAGAAAGTAGGGTAGGCTTAGTACAGGATTATTATCCCACATTGTATTAGTGATATCAATTAACCCTTAATTTTGTTTAGTAATTTTGTTGAAAGTGGCACCAGAGAGAATTTATACTTACTTGAGTTACATTTTGCAATAACAACAGTATTATCCTTTATTTAACTATAAAATAATATAAGATATTAACCGTGGTTCAACCAGCAGAGCAGACAGATTAGACGCTTTTACAGCAGCTACATTGTGCTGAACTGAATTTTCCTAAATATATGTAAAAACTCAAAAACCTGAAGGTCTAATGTTAAAAGTCAACAGGTAAGATTTGACACAAAATGGCCATACTAGTTAGTTATAGGTAATAAAGACAGGTAAAAGCTGCTTTGTAAAATAAAGATCAATCTAGGTTGTGCTTCCCTGTACAGAAATGAGTCAGAGCTTCATCTAGATTTTAGCTTCTCACAGATCAACCACAGATCAACTGAAACTCACACCTATGGTGCAGAGCATGCAGAGGTAAACCTTTTGCTTTCTTCTATGTTTACTCCACTGATACTCCATGAAACTGTACAGAAACAATGTTGATTCAATTGATCAGAATCACCAATTTGCACCCATAAGCACCAATATATTACATCACTTGATGAAACTAGAGAGCCAACGTCCACCAAGACCCAACTGTCCTCTTATTTAGCTTTTTTTTTCCCCAATATAATGCCAGAATGTTATGTGAAATCAGATGTAAGATTTATCAGTTCATTGTGCAGAGGTATCACAGAAATTATCTTCTGGATCTATTTCCTGTTGATGTTGTTACGGGAGTGAGGTTTGCCAAAGATGAGGGAAAAAATATATAAAATCTGGTATCCGTATCCTGATCCTGCCTCCAAAGTTAATCCACACTTCCTTGACTAAAGTCCCATCTATCTACAAAATGTAATCAAAACCTCTCTCTCCTGACAGACAAAACGCTGGTGAAATTATAACCTTCTGGAGGAGGTGATTATGTTCAGGTTTTCATAAACACAGAGGATTTAGTTCACTAAAGGTTATTTTAAGAACCAAAGGTTTAAGTTACATGCCAACTTTCTGATTTGTGTCTATAGTTTTGTCAGAGCTGCTGCCAGTTTTTTAAATAATGGAAATGTCATACTTCACAGATCACGCAAGTGTGAAATCAGTGTGAAACTGATCCAAGGCAGAGCTCGAGTTTTAATGTCCTCTGTGGGTCGTAAATCATCTTATCTCTTCTTGTAGCACCACGATGCTTTGCTGTTTTCTGTTCCAACAAACCACGTGGAACACATTTGTTTTGATATTAAAAAAAAAATGGATTCAGCCTCAAATAAGAACATAAAACACAACAGTCACAGATGATAAGAAGAAGAAGGATGAAAACATGAAACTTGGAATTTCTCATCTCATCTCATTCAGTCTCAAGCTCGTTCATAAAGCGTCTCTTACGTTAATCAGCACCGAGTAAGGTTAAGGTAGCGTTGTTGTCAGGTGTGTCTCAGGTAAAAGCCAATGAAGATCAGCGTGTTAATGAGCTGCTTCATATGAAGAGCCGCGATTTATCCTGCTTCATCTGGTGTCAAAGAGAAATTAACAGGTTAAATCAGCAAAGCAAACAAATTCTCTGCTGTAGAGCTCTACATTATCAGACACTAAGATAATATAGATCACCAACCTTTTCCAAGCCAAGATCATTTCTCATGCCTAAATATAGGCCAAGATCTACCATTCATAAATATAATAAATAAAAACCCACAAATGTTTAAATGCTGAATAATGCTGCCTCTTTTATTTACAAACAGTCCATTTTTAACAATTTTAATTCAGACTATTGTATGTTTGCTTTGTCAAGGCACAGTATGAACTGAAATATCCTGTGGCGTATATTAGTGTGAGATCGTTCCAGGTTGCCTTTTTTCGCCAGCGCAACTGCTTGGTTACAAAGTAGGCAGATTGGTCTGTCGTTGACCAAAGAGAACAAAACCTTGTGCTCCCATTCCGAATGAAAGTTGTAGGTTTTTGGCTTTTTTCGCACATTCTCTGCCATCTTATCATCTTACTAGCTGGTTGCTAACTCAGTCAAATGACTGTGGCTCTGTGGCTTCACAGCCACGGCAGTACCGTGATCCAGCCAGCCAATCAGACAGGAGAACAGGAGAGTGACATGTCATAACATTTCCGGATTGGCTGGATCGAAAAAAATATATAAATGACATAAATTCTGATAGGTTAAAACAATATATTATTATTCCCTAATGCATTGCGATCTCTTAAACATCAACAGGTTGATCACGATCGACAGGTTGGCGATGCTTGATATAGAGCCACAGGTAGATGAGACAGATCCATACATTTCTCTCCTTAGTGTGTGTGTGTGAGAGACAGACAGAGAGAGAGAGAGAGAGAGAGAGAGAGAGAGAGAGAGGATGAGACTTGAGGAAGAGGTGCAATGCCACTAGAATATGTGTGAGATTGGATCAAAACTCACCATTTACATAATATATATCATAAACTGACTGATCAGTTGACTGAGTTTATCTATCAAATGCATTGATCACTAACACATGTGAGGAAAATAGTTTCAAACATCACCCAGATTTCCAACCGATGAAATTTACCACCAGAATGAAACACATCTTAATTTTTGCTGGTTGGTGTGTTTAATGAATCGCTTCCCCAAAATATCATAGTAATATCACCTCTTTAAAGGTAAACACTAAAAGATGCCAGTAACAGGCGTTATGAATGAGGGAACATGGTTGCGTGATGATATTTGCCCGTATCGTCATGGTAACTCTGTCACTGTGCTTACTGTGCTTTATGTATTGTGTAGCAGTACGTGTGATTTAAATCTGTTAGTCAGAATACTATAACCACAGAAAGCTAAAATTAAAAAACCAACAGATTTCACTGTGTTTTTTTAAATGTTCCACATCAGAAAGCAGCGAAAGTAAACGGGCGTCTGTAGTGCGGTTAGTTGGCGTGGGGTCCAGGCTATTGTTTGCTCATTTCCCTCTTATCAGATTTCCTTGCTCCTGGTGCTTTTCGCTGGCTGTGTGTTCAGCTGACCACACGTCAGTTACCATCCCACTCCTAGTTACATAAATTAAAGGAACGGCAGCTTTAACAAAGCCTCTACGAGTTACTCATTCACCATCATTTCCCAGGAATGTTTCAAATCTGTCCGTCTGAGTGTGAATAAGAACGTTTAATGCGTCAGCTATTGACTCGCCTCTTAAAATATCGCACATTTCCCTCTGATTCGTGTCATCAGATTTCCTGTCTAAAAGACACAAAATAATTGCTGAGGAAAAGTCACGTTGCAGCTGCGGGGGAAAAGTTTCTTGCATTTCAGAGAATTCTGTTTTTTAAAGGACCATACCACCCATTTTGCATGTTTGAGCCTAATATATTCAATTTTCATACATGTAAGGTTACATGACAATCATTTCCCAAAGGATAAAACTGTATTTCAGCTTTCCTGATATTTTGTAAAATCTCTTAATCTTTCAAAATCAAATATTCAAGTGATACACCCACCTTAAAAATCCATGTTTCTCCTGCTAATAGTTATGCAGTCTTATGAAGTCACAGTCATTTAAATTTTTCCATAAATGCAGGTCTTCTTTGGGACTATATTCCCTGGTGGAGACATACATTCACTCCACACTTTTTATTGAGCTTAAACACTAAAATTATGAAGCTTTGAAAAAAACCTGAATACACATCTTGTTGGTGATGATGGATTACCTATCCCAAGAACGTTTCAAGTATCAACAAGTTGATTTTAATAGCGCACCAGAATGAACTGAAACCTACGACGGCATATTAGGCCCATATAAGACAAGGATATATAACATATAAGATAAGGAAAAAAACCAAGGGGGCATTATTTCCCCTTGCAAATTTGCTGTTTTAAAACTCGAAAAAAAAGTCTGTATGCTCGTCTGTATTAAAGTCCATATGTTTCTGATAACTCAATGATCTGTATGTGTATGATAATTCAATGATTTTGCGCTAAAAGCAACAAGTATTTCTTTAATTCTAAATGCAATGGAAAAGTATAATTTAATAAGGTCATGTACTGCAGGCACAGTCACAACATAGTTTTCCAGTTTTAAAACTCAGTTGGTTGATAATGCATGATTTTACGCTAAAAGCACAAGTATTTCCTTATTGTTAAATCCGATGGAAAAGTATAATATAATAAGGTCATTACTGCAGGCATAGTCACAACGTGAGGTGGTGACTCCCCTCTTATTTTTCTGATTTTAAAAAGTGGCAAATTTGCGAGCTTAAAAACTGGAATTATCATAAGCATATGGACTTTTAAAACATACAGCATACGGACAAGCATACAGACCTTTTTTCTTCAGGTTTTTAAACTTGCAAATTTGCGAGTTTAAAAACCTCAAAATAATGCCCCCTCGTTTTTTTTTTCTCCCCATCTTATATGGCCCTAACACGCCGTCGTAGAAACCAATGGAGGTCTGGAAGGTAGGAAAAACATTTTTAATTCACCGTTCCAGTAGTATGCTTTGGGAAATAATTGACAGTAATGTTACATGTATGAAAAATTGAATATATTAGGCTCAAACATACAAAATGGATGGTATGGTCCTTTAACAACAACAACCCTTGCATGAACCTGATGCTCACTGATAAACTTGTACTGGCCTCTTCTGAACTTCTCACTTTCTCTTATCAATTAATAAAGACAAACACGATAAATGCAGGATGGAAAAGTGAGATGCAGTTATATGACAAAGGCGCAACGCAGCATCGGCACCATGAGCCAAAGCAGAAAGCTCCACAATCAACCCCTGAATTATTCACCTGACCTCTCAGGCCACAAAGCCACTCCTCCTCCTCTCATCTTACCTGATAAAACCCTGACATTTTGATTGACCTATTAAGCTAAATACTTTCCACATGTACTATAATAGCACCTCAGCTGCATGTCAATATCAAACTCTGACCTTCTGTGTCTTTTTGTTTGAGACAGAAATTTGGATTTTTTGACCTGCATTACCACTCCAAAGTTTAGACTCACCAGTGATTTTCATATAGAATCAGTGTTTCTAGTAATGTTAAACTAGTTTTGTTTAATATGCACAGTGGGGTCCAAAGGTCTGAGACCACATGTAAAATCCGTGATGTTTTCCATGTAAATGTGGAAATAATCAGAAAGTCTGACATCATAAGAAGCTCTTTGGAACATTGTCACATCATGCTGGATAACTTGGCTGATCAGGTTTTTACAGACATGTGGAGTCCATGCTGCTGGAGTGATGCTGTCATTAAAGCAGAAGGGGGGCGTACCAAATACTAAGAAATTCTGACATTCATACCAAATACATAACAAATACTAAGATATTCTGACATTCATGGACATTTTTCAAAGACTCAGCTTTTCACTCAAATTATTAAGATGATATTATCATTTGTAATGAAAAATCTTGTATTAAATTCAAAAAGAATGCAAAATAGAAGCATTTTCACAGTGGTCTCAGACTTTTGGACCCCACACTGTATCTATGTATGAAATGATTCAACTATGTTAGTATTTTGCACCTACAGGTTTAAAATCATTTCCAAGAAGCTGTAAAAAATTAAGACATTTTACAGTTTATCCAGAATCATGACATGAGTTGTAGATGATTCCAGATTCATGTAGAGAAGCTGTAAGTGGTTCCAGAACATTATTAGGAAATTCTAGATTATTCCTGATGCTCTAGAAACTGATGTCTCTTATTTACAAAGCAGAGATTAAATCTCACAGTGGATACTTTGATAAGAAATCACTAAAATAGTGTTATTTATCATTTCAAAACATTTTTTCCCCCAATATTCGAAATACTAAATAAAACATCTTAAAATACATTTCGGTGTTTGTTTCATATAATTAAAAAACACACTGAATAAAACAGCAAGAACTACTTAAATGAGAAGTGATTCTAAACATCTGAGCAGTCGTGTATATTGTGTACACTTGTATGAGGCAGAAATTTCTGACTGGGAACAAATTCACCAAACAATAACCTTACATGCTCCTTTAAGATTCTGCTGTCAGGTTTAGTTACATGGAGCAGATCTCAACTCAGGAACACATCTTCTATTTACACTAAGTTGCATTTTTTTTTTTTTTAANCATTTTTTTTTTTTTTAACAATCTCTCTCTCTCTCTCTCTCTCTCTCTATCCCCTTACTGAGTTTTGATCTTATTATTACAGTCATATTTACTTTTTCTTATCTTTTTTTCCCTGTTAAATAGTCATTTTGCCCCCTTTTTCTCATTTCTGTGGCTAGCTTATCTAAAACTAAAGTGCACGTGAGTCACTAGAGGTGGATTTGCACAAGATACTGAAGCCTTTATCGTGAATGTAATAACTTCTTAAGAATTTCTACTAGCCAAAATGGAGATAATCTACCAGATCTTCCTGTAAAACAATTCTCCATCCATCCATCTTCCATAACCCACTTGTTCTCATCAAGGTCACGGGGGGGCTGGAGCCTATCCAAGCACTGAGTGAGAGGCAGGTACACCTTAACAGGTCACCAGCCAATCACAGAGCTGAGACACACAATACATACAGCATTAATTAAAATATATATTAAATTATGAAAATATAATTTTCTGATTCCGACAACCTCTAGGCCAGCAGAGAAGGCCTTGCTGGCCCTGACAGCTCACCACTGGTGGAGTATCTCGACATATTAAATCTGCCACTGAATGCATTTATATACGCATTGCAGATGACCTGACTCAGGCCACCAACACTACAGCCCTCACCGAGAAGGCCCAGCAGCGCCGCCACTTCCTGCAGAGACTGAGGGAGGTGAACCCCACCCTGCCCATCATGAGCACATTCTACAGAGGCACCATCGAGAGCATCTTGGCAAACTGTATCATTGGTACGCAAACTGCAATGTCTCAGACCGTAAGTCAGTGCAGAGAATCGTGACAACTGGAGAAAGGATCATCGGAGTCTCTCTCCCTGCCATAGCTGACATCTACCAAGCCGGTGTNGACAACTGGAGAAAGGATCATCGGAGTCTCTCTCCCTGCCATAGCTGACATCTACCAAGCCGGTGTGTCCGAAAAGCCTCCAACTTAACAGCTGAGCCTTCCCACCTTCTCTTTGTACTCCTGACATCTGGAAGAGGTTCCAGAGCATCCGAGCCAGGTAGAGCAGACTATGCAACAGCCTCTTCCCTCAAACCATCAGGAATCTGAACATCATAGAATCCTCCCTCCTCCCCCCACCCCCGACACCATGAACTATCAGCCACTTTTTACTGCATAACTACACTTTATATTTACCGTAATATCTGTGACTACTTTTAATGAATTCTTTTATTAGTGCATCTGGTCTGTTGTATATGTTGCCATGGAGAATGATATTTCGCTTCCATGTATGCTGAGCGTGTATTATGGTAGTGACAATAAAGAATCTGGAAATCTAGAGTTTCCAATTCAACTGACCTGCACGTCTTTGGAGGAAAGTGGAACACCCACGCAGACACAGGGGGAACACGCAAACACCACGCAGAAAGGACCCAGTCATGGGGCCTTCTTGCTGTGAGGCGACAGTGCTAACCACTGAGCCTCCGTGCCACCCACTACAATTCTTATTTATGCTAAAAAAGAAAAACAAGAAAAAAGTTAGAGTTAAGGCCTGACTGTGTGACTAATCAGGCTGGGAAATGACTTCTAATCATCTTTTCTATGTCAGTAACCAGGGCTGGATTGGCCATCGTGAGAGGCAGGACTTTTCCCAGTGGGCCACAGCCATTAGTGAGCCACCGGCTGGTGACCTTTGCACTGCACAATATAATATGAATTAAAATTAACTTAAAGGACCACACCCACCATTTTGCATATTTGAGCCTAATATATTCAATTTTCATAACATTACTGACAATCATTTCACAATGGTTAATTTATAATTTAAAAAATGTTTTTCCTACCTTCCAGACCGCCATTGGTTTCAGTTAATTCTGGTACACTATTAAAATCAAATTGTTGATACTTGAAACGTTCTTGGGATAGGTAATCCATCATCATNCTGGTACACTATTAAAATCAAATTGTTGATACTTGAAACGTTCTTGGGATAGGTAATCCATCATCATGAACAAGACGTGTATTCAAGTTTTTTTTGAAATTAAGTAATTTTAGCGTTTAAGCGCAATAAAAAATGCAGAGTGAATGTATGCCTCCACTGGGGAATATAGTCCCAAAAGAAGACCTGCATTTATGAAACATTTTAATGACTGTGACTTCATAAGGCTGCGTAACTATTAGCAGGCAAAGCATTGATTTTTAAGGTGGGTGTACCGCTTCAATATTTGATTTTGAAAAATTAAGAGATTTTGCGAAATATCAGAAAAGCTGAAATACGGTTTTATCCTTTGGGAAATTATGTCAGTAACCTTACAAGTTTGAAAATTGAATATATTAGGCTCAAACTACGCAAAAAGTAGTTGTATGGTCCTTTAAACAAAGCAAACATAATTTTTTTCTTTGATAATTTTCCTGGCAAGGAGAAATAGCGGACATTTACAAACTTATTTGCCCCACCTCTGGCATCACTGGCATTTTCATCTGGCCATCCTACCTACTAGACACCTTAAAGTCCTGGTAAAAATGAAGATCCCAATCTGACCCTGTCAGTACACAGCTAATAACAAGAATCTGAGAGCTCATACTTCATAACCTTCTTAGGAAAGTTATATGTGTGGGTTATTTTCGGTTAAAACAAATTGCAACCATAAAATGTAGTCCTAAACCTAACGATTGCTGGACTAAAAGAGGAAGTGAACGATGGACAATCTCTCTCTCTCTCTCTCTCTCCCTCTCTCTTTTTCTCTCTCTATCACACACATACACACCAAACACACATGCCAAATACACAAGCTAAATTGATCTTACAGAGAAATTATGGCTGCATTCTCTACAGTATTTTAATTCTTGGCTCAGATTTGTTGAGCACCACCCTCAGGTGAGTCTGTTTCTGAACATCCTCATCTTTGATTCTTTGTCATTTGGAAGTAAAACTGAGTTTTGGCTGCTTCTTCCTGCAGAAGAAGCAGAAGCAGCACATGGCACAGTCAGCACAGCTCTCTCTGTCAGTACCTGCTGCGTGTCATCGCATCACCATCAAATTTCAAATTTCATTTTTCAAAATCAAATGCTCAGGTGATACACACCTTAAAATTCAGTGTTTCGCCTTCTAATACGTCTGTCTGAATGTAGAGGGGACGGTCGTTTTTAATCTCTTGGTAAAAACCGTCTTCTCCTGGGACTATATTATCTAGCAGAGACATACATTGTCTTCTGTGCATCTCCGTTTTGGATATCAGTTAAATAAAGTTACTTTCCATCATCATCAAATTTCACAATATCCAACAAAAAAGGTCAATAACTAATATTCAGGTAACTGTCATAAATTTTAAATGTCATGAACTCAATACTTCCACCCTAACCTATTTCAAAACGCTCATGCTGTGGAAGCTTTATCACCTGTCCATATAATCTAGACCTAGAAAGGTAAGCTGCAGGATAACTTTAAAGGACCATACCATTGATCTTGCATGTTGAGCCAAATATATACAACCTGCATATATGTTAAGTTACTGACAACCAATGTCCAAAACATAAAACTGTATTTTAGTTTTCCTGTTATTTTTCCAAATCCCCTAATCTTTCAAAATCAAATATTCAGGTGATGCACACACCTTAAAATTCAATGTTTCACCTTCTAACACTTATGCACGATTGTAGAAGGCACAGCTGTTTTAATTTCTTGGTGAAAGCCGTCTTCTTCTGGGACTATATTTTGTGGCAGAGACACACGTTGTCCAGCTCTGTGTTGGGAAAGTTACTTCAACACAATCATTGTGTTTGCTGTGATGGATTACGTATCTCAAACATGTTTCAAGTCTCTACAAGTTCTGGAATGAAATGAAACCAATGGCAGTCTGGAAAGTAGGAAAAACAATTCTAAAATTTACTAAAGTAGCATATTTTGGAAAATGGCTGTCAGTAACTTGTATGTGGATTGTATATATATTAGGCTCAAACATGCACAATCACAGGTATGATCCTTTAAATAAATGCTTTGAGTGATGATGTCACTAATGGGATCAATGTTGCTGATTATAGATTCCAGCTGGAAAAGCCACAGAAACAAAATCCTGAGTTATTTTAAAAGGAGAGGTGGCAACATCCTGCCAGGAGCCTCAACTTTCCTTCTTTCATCTCTCTGCTTTAAAGTGTTTCTCCTTTATATTACAGAAAGAGATGAGAAGTAAGATTCATCGGACTCATTTGATTTTTATCTGCAGCATCATCTAGGATATGAACGATGTGGTACTTTTACTCATCTGACATCACGCCACCATCATTCCCACAAATGTGACTTTGATTGTCTTCCTGTTTCAACATTGATTTTGAATCATTTGTGCAGCAGCTTATCGTTGTATGGAGTGTCGAGCATCAAACGAACTGAAATATTCCCATTTTGACTTTAAAGCACCATACCACTCATTTTGCATGTTTGATCCTAATATGTTCAATTTTAATACATGTAACACTACTGACAATCATTTCCCAAAGCATACTACTGGAACGGTGAATTAAAAATGTTTGTCCTACCTTCCANACAATCATTTCCCAAAGCATACTACTGGAACGGTGAATTAAAAATGTTTGTCCTACCTTCCAGATCACCATTGGTTTCAGTTCATTCTGGTACGCTATTAAAATCAACTGGATGGTACCTGAAGTGTTCTTGGGATAGGTAATCATCATCATGAACAAGACGTATATTGAGGGTTATTTTGAGATTAAGTAATTTTAGCATTTAAGAGCAATAAAAATCGTGGAGTGAATGTATGCCTCCACCGAGGAATATAGTTCCAAAAGAAGACCTGTGTTTATGGAAACATTTAAAGGACCATGACTTCATAAGGCTGCGTAACTATTAGCAGGAGAAACATGGATTTTTAAGGTGGGTGTATCACTTGACTATTTGATTTTGAAAGATTAAGAGATTTTACAAAATATCAGGAAAACTGAAATACGGTTTTTTCCTTTGGGAAATGATTGTCAGCAATCTTACGTGTATGAAAATTGAACATATTAGGCTCAAACATGCACAAAATGGGTGGTATGGTCCTTTAAATGATCCTGCAGCGATCCGCCACCATCATAACAGCAACAAAACAAGCTGCAGAAGTAGAAAAGTCGCGAAAGTTTAACAATGGAAAGTTAAAGTTTTGCATGAAGAGCTCTGGAGGTTTCCGCGTGCAGAGCTCCGTTAAAGCGACACCGGAGCAAACTTCCTCTAACCGCCATTCATGTGATTGTGGAGGAGACATATGGCTGATTCTCAACAAGCAGACCGCCTCACCTCCTCTCTCTCCTCATGTTTTTCCCATTACTTCACCTGAGAACTCCCGGGAGAGGAGCAAAGACATGATTTAGTGAGAGAGAGAGAGAGAGAGAGAGAGAGAGAGAGAGAGAGAGGAAACTCTCACCCATTCACTACAACTTCCTGTTCCCCGTTTCTCTTTCTCCTTCATCTCTCCCTTTTCTCCCTGCTGTCCATGAGTTTGTACCCTTCCAACATTAAACCCCCTCCCCGCTTCACCTTGACCTCCTCCTCCCTCTCCAAACGCAGGAAAGCGACCATGCGTCTTACCGTGCGCCTCCGTGCGTCCCGGCCAACAGCGCGTCTCCTCAGAATGAAAGATTCTCCTCTCTGCTAAAAGCTAAAAAAAAAAAAAAGAAGAATCAAGAGCTTAATGTGTTCCTCCTGGCTTCCTCCTCTCCGCTTCCCTCCCATTTCATGCCCTCTGCCTCCACTCCTCCCTCATTCTCACTCTCCACTCCACTCCCCTCCGTGGGCGCAGTGGTTTTTTTTTTTTGCTCGTCTCTCAGTTCAGTTCACTCTGAAGTGGCGGAGAGAATGCACGGAAACACGGCGAGATAATGGGGCTTAAACTGACTGGCGGTGCCGTGACGGTGCTGAAAAGTAAAGTTTCATTTCCGCTCAGTGATCCTGACACACACCAACAAAGCTTTTCACCATTAACAACCCACTCCTACTCTCATCAGCCTGACTCAAAGCTCCACAGTGGAACAGCTGCGGTGCAATTATTTCTAGAAATCATAAACATATTTTATGGAGGAAAACTGAATACAAAATCTGTTCTGCAAAGAGGGAAAGAAGTTAAACAGGGTTAAAAAGAATTTAATATGTTGGCGTAATGTCAAAGTATCGAGCAGAAGTGATGTGGAAGATAAGACTGACTCTTCTTTGTATTTCTGCCTCTCTCTCTCTCTCTCTTTCTCTCTCTCTCTCTCTCTCTCTCTCTGTCCTTTGGGTTTTCAGGAAAGTCATATCAGTTAAAGGGAGAGAGTGAGAGAGGGAGGGGGAGAAGAGAGAGAGAAAGAGACAGAGGGGAGAGAAAAAGACAAAGGAGGAGAGAGATAGAAAGACAGAGGAGGGAGAGAGACAAAGGAGAGACAGAGACAGAGGAGAGAGACAGGAAGGTAAAAGAAAAACTAAAGAAGTTTGACAGAATAAACTGAAACAGAAAAAGAAAGAAGGATGAGAAAAGTTTAATGATAAGATAAAAGTCAGTCATTTGTTAGTAAATCTCTTAGTAATACTATTGCTGTACTTCAGGTATTACTTCGTCATATAACATGCAAAATGAACTCATTATTTTGCATTTTAAATTTTACTTATGTAAAAGTAAACATTTTTTCAGCAAAATAACATTTGTCAAAAGTAAATATACTCTACGTAAAAAAAACTTTTGACAATATTCAGGTACTATTTCAACAGTTTTTAGTAATTAATCTCATGTTAATGAATTACTATATGAACTATTAGAACTACAGTTTACTATTACAATTACAACTGATACTACCATAAATACTTCTGAAAACTCCACTATTGATGCCATTCTTTTACTGCTAATATTACTATTACTAATATTACTAATAATGGTGGCAAACCGACACCACATTCTTTTAAAAATACTTTTTGCACTGAAAGTAAATGTTTGTGAAGTCTTAAGAGTATTTTTCATACCTGCTTTAACAGTATTGTGTACTCAGTGCAGTACACAGGGGCCCTGCAGATGTGAGGAAACACACCTGTTACAAAGATAAAGGCGTGTGTGAGTGTGTGTGTGTGTGTGTTAGAAATGCTCTTTGAACTTGTATGATGATTATGTTTCAGTGCTGCACAGAATCATTTATTCACTGTTATACAAAAGAAAAAATGAACTCCAAACCTCTGTCCATATGTTTACAAGTTAAAGGACCATACCACCAATATTGCAACATATATGACGTGTATGCAGGTCGTATATGTTGCATACGACCTGCATACATGTTAAGTAGAGACAACCATTCCCCAAATATACTACTGGAGCAATAAACATTCACATTGTTTTTCCTACCTTCCAGACTGCCATTGGTTTCAATTCATTCCAGCACACAATTAAAATCAACTTGTAGAGACTTGAAATGTGCTTCAGATATGTAATCCATCACAATGAAAACTTAATGAGTGTATTAAAGGACCATACCGGCCCTTTTGCATGTTAAACAGAATCCTGGCCAAATCAAGTTTTTTCTGTCATTATGTGGCACAACCCCCCCCCCCCCCCCCCCCNCCCCCCCCGGTGGGCCGTGGAGGTATTACAAGAGGGGTGCACTTGCCAGCAGACACCTGAAACCAAGCAGAACCAAAGTTGATAGAAACAGTTTCTCGTGGGAGCAATAAACAACACAATGAGCCTATTGGTGTGCCATGTGGCCCTTTCTGTAGACATTCATGTGATTCATCCCTGGATTCCACTATGATTATGATTTCACTGACTATTTCTGGCTCCTCTTACTGGATCAGGGCTTATTATTTGATGTATCCCTGTAATGTTTCATTAGTTTATTTATTTATTTATTTTATGTCTTTGTATTTTATCTGCTTTACCACCTAAATAGCACAACAGGCCATTAGAGGAGAGGGAATCTCTCTTTGAACTGCCATGAGGGAGTTTTTCCTGGTCTTCTTAGAGCTTGGGCCTTTTGAGACATATCCAGATATCATATAATAAATTTCTCTACACATTAGCAAAATAAGAGCAAGATACAAATCTGATGATGCGCAGAGAGCTTTATGATTTTTTTTCATTGTTTTAATCAGCTTTCTTCTGTTATACAAAATGACGCTGTGAAATATCACCAGCATTAAATCTCTAAACCTGAATGAAGAAATCTAGACTTTGGTAGGAGGTAACTACAGGCTCCAACCCAGCACCACAAATAGAGAGGGTGGCCTTTTCTCTCTAATACAGCGCCATATTATTACTGCTGCTCACATAAAATAAGTTTGTTTGTTTGTTTACAAACAAACAAACATTTATTTTTATTTTTTAATTTTTTTATTGGAGGCTATCCTTTTTGTAGTGACATAAAATGTGGCTGAACATATAGGCTAGCCAAAAATAAACCTCAAGTATCAATATCTGATTGTGGTCATTTATTTTCGTCAATAATACTGTCTTTTTTTATTGTTGGATGTTCTTCATTGTTGAGAGTGAGAAGAGATTCACTTGAGATTCTGAAGTCATCAGACTATGTAGATGACTAGATTTTTTTTACCCGGAGACATCACAGGTAGAAAATCTGATTGGATAAAAGCTCTAATTTATATGAGCTGCGCTGGAAGCAGCACAACTGAGCGATGAGATGACGTAGGATACTGATGGGAACAAACTTTGTAAAATATAGCATTAATTAAAATATATATTAAAGTATAAAAATGTAATTTGCTGATCCTGACCATCTAGATCAGCAGAGAGGGTCTTGCTGGCCCTGACAGCCACCTCTGGCAAAAAGACAAACCAGACTATGAGATCTGGACACAATCCAGCTCTGTCCTTATAATATGGTGGGAAAATCCCATAATGCAGTGCGTCAGTCACGTGGGATCCCAAATTCTTACATTCCAGAGTTTCTCCAACTCACTCCAAAAATATTTGTTAAATCTCGTATGACCCTAATGCGGACTAAAACATCAAACCATAAAATGCATAAGTTCCATGTTATATTAGGTCTGTGGTGAATAAATCTGAATTTTATGAAACACCGTTAGTGAGGTGTCTTTGCACATTGAGCTCTTTATATACTAAGCTGACGTCCATTCGCTAATAAGGTAAGTATCAACGTTAAACTCGGCGGGGCAAAGCCTGAGGAATGGAATAACGTGGAATAGATATATGCCCCTCCCCCATTAGCCGAGCAACAGCCAATGAGCATTGAGGAATGACACAAGGAAACCAATCAGATTTGAGAAGGAAATGAGATGATCATAATGAGGTCATCATAATAAGACTAATTGGGAAAACAGGAAACCAACAACTCCAGCTTCTCTCTCTCTCTCTGTGTGTGTGTGTGTGTGTGTGTGTGTGTGTGTGTGTGTGCTAAGCTAAATAAAGTCCCACCAGGCTGGGATGTTTTTGGCGTTGTTCTTCACTTCAACTTTATGTTCTTGATTACTTTTACTTTTGCTAATAAATGTTATTTTACTGTCGCCTAATCTGCTGCAATCCCCTTATTTGGTTGTAGCCCATGAGCCGGGTCATAACAGAGACAGAAACAAAAAAAGGAAGAAAACAGGCAACAAAAACAGCAATTTTATAATTCTTATTGTAAAAGAAATTCTTATTTATTATGTTTTACAAAGTTTATACCACTGTATCTGCAAAATCTGTACCACACCAGACGTTTTTATGAAAAAGTGATATCTTGTAAGCTCATATGGGCTGGGCATGATGTATGCATGACACAATAATAAAAACTCCTTCCTTCCTTCCTTCCTTCATTCATATAATAGTATAGTATTATGAAAAACATTGTCATATTATCAGCAATAATTGTTTTTAGCTTTCTCTTTTCTTTACACGAATTTGTTGTATTTGTTTTTAAACAATGGTGAAATTGATTTTCAGAAATCATTAACTAAAGGAAAAGATAATGTACATACTAAACACATATGTAACTATCAAGCAAAGAACTGGTTACAATGCAATATTATAACCATCAAACTGCATCAGGCATCAGCAGAAAAAAACTCCTGACTTCATCTTCCTCAGAAACATAATGTCTAAAGTAAAGTTCTGCAATTTACTTGACATTACCAGATTGCAGATTACCATTTGCAGATTATTTTCACTAATCAATAAATATCTTTTAATAAGGGATATTAATAAATAATACTCTTAATGAATGCCTGCATAAAGTGGACAAGACGATGACTTTCTGAGTGATTCATATACGAAAGTGCTGCCATCTGGTGTCTGATGAGGAAATCACATCCAAGTCGACTCATCTTCTCTTTTCATTTCAGACAGCTGAGTTTGCAGGTTGTTGTTTCCACCNCAACAAGTTGATTTTAATAGCGTACCAGAATGAACTGAAACCAATGGAGGTCTGGAAGGTAAGAAATACATTTTTAATTCACCATTACCAGTAGTATGATTTGAAATGATTGTCAGTAACGTTACATGTATGAAAATTGAATATATTAGGCTCAATCATGCAAACTCACTGGTATGGTCCTTTAAGTGGTACAGCTGTCTCCTTTCAACATCATATGTCAACTACTTCATGTTTAAAGGACAGGCAGACACATCTATCTATCTATCTATCTATCTATCTATCTATCTATCTATCTATCTATCTATCTATCTATCTATCTATACAAGTGTGTGTGTATATATATATATACATACATATATACACACTGTATATACAGCAATACAGTATACACACACATATATATGTATACTGTATTACTGCATAGATATACGTGGATATGTCTGAATCTTCTCTCCTCTGATCACGTAATTTTAGCTCCTCATGTATGTGAGTTTTATCAGGCTTGTCATGTTGCCTCAGTGTTGCATAAACTTGTGACATGCATCATATTTGACTCTCTCTCTCTCTCTCTCTCTGTGTGTGTGTGTGTGTGTGTGTGTGTGTGTGTGTGTGTGTGTGTATGTGTGTGTGTCAGGAGGAGAGGGAAAGGGTTGAAAGAGAAATGGTTCCTATTTGACACAAGTGTGTGCTTTTATTTCATCACCTTACCTATGTCAGATAAGCATTAAATTACATTTAAAAAAATATATGAAAATTGCCTTTTAATGAAAACATGAAAAATCGATTTTTTTTTTTTAATGTGAACATCGATTCTCAAAATGAAACATAAGAATATGAAGTATCGAAAGTATCAATAGTTTTGTCCATACCCAGGGAAATAATAATTAAACTATTTGAAGGTGAAATACTTTTTCCAGGCGTTTCCCCAATCTGTTACCTTAAAGGACCATAACAGTGGTTTTTGTATGTTAGAACCCAATAAATACAACCTGCATGTTACGTTACTGCCAGCCATTTTCCAAAATATAAAACCATATTTTAGCTTCCATGTTATTTATGTTTTACTAAATCCTCTAATCTTTTCAAAATAAAGTGTTCAGGCCATATATCCACCTTAAAATTCAATATTTGGCCTGCTAAGACACATTTGCATATACAGGGCACCGTTATTTTAATTTCTCTGTAAAAGCAGTTTTCTCTAGGACTACATTCCCTGGTGGACACACATTTTCTTGTGTGTATCTCCGTGTTGGATCAGTCCAATTATGTTAATTCATTCCGATTTATACCAATTAATGCCAATTAATGGCCATCTTCTTTTCTGCTGAAAGACGATGAAATGATAGGACCATTCCTTGAAAGTAGTACGTCATCCAAACTGAGTCTATCCAAATCCCTCACCAGCAAACAGCTTCCAAAAAGATACGTGGCGTAGGCCAAAATCAGCAGAAGAATCACAATACACCCACCTTAAAGTTCAGTGTTTCACCTGTTAACACATGTTAACCTGCTAACGTATGTCCAAATGTAGAAGGGACAGTCGTTTTAATTTCTCTGTAAAAGCCATCTTCTCCTGGGACTATATTCTCTGGCGGAGACATTCATTGTCTTTTGTGCAGCTCCGTGTTGGACCNTCTTCTCCTGGGACTATATTCTCTGGCGGAGACATTCATTGTCTTTTGTGCAGCTCCGTGTTGGACCTAGTCCCGGCGGCAGAGCAAATTAATTGGCAGGGCGTGTGATGTTTACGGGCGGGCGGTCAGATTGGATTGTTGGCGGGGAGGATCGCGAAAACTCGGCATTTATTAATTCACTCCGAGGTCGATTTCGCGTACCCAACATAACGTTTTATGTTTAACTTGGCGCGCATCTTTGTTGTGCCTAAAACGGAATCCTTACCCAGAATTGCATCCCCACTCCTGGACAACGAATCATTTAATCTAAGACAGTATTTATTACTTTGAAAAACTTTTATCAAACAGTGATTATGGCACTTCTTAGGGGCAATATAATAGGTATATGGGCAGCATCGATTATAGTCCACTCTTATTTTGTCGTTATTTGTGCCGAAAAATACATCTCAGCCCTGAGGAGGCTCACATGCACCAAACTCTCCCTGTCACATCCAACAGCCCCAAATGTGAGCTGTTAAAGTGATTTCTTTCCTTCATCTTGGGGATGTAAATCTCAGCAGGGATGTATTTCACCTGTTCATCTGCTCACAGTCCGTGCGCCCGGCGTGTGCGCCTTTACGCATGGCCTGTGTACCTACAGCCAAATGACTTCAGATATTAATGTGACCTGACACACACCTCCATACGCTGTTCACAAGCATTTTCTCTCTTTTTTTTTTTTTTT
>VXCM01005841.1:718-26517 GCA_014773175.1 Lucifuga dentata
TTTTTTTTTTTTTTTTTTTTTTTTTTTTTTTTTTTTTTAACTGCCGATTTCATCCGGGCGGGCACAACATTCAAATGGGCGGGCATTGCCCACGGATGCCCGCCCGTAACGCCGGGTCTGGCCCCTCTGGCAGCAATTACAGCTGTAAGTCTTCTTGGATACATCTCTACAAGCTTTGACACCTGGATCTGGGCAGTTTATCCTGTTCTTCCTGCAGATCCTCTCAGGCTCTCTGTCAGATTAGATGAGAAGCGTCTGTGAACTGCCATCTTCAGGTCTCTATCAGATGTTCTATGGGGTTTAAGTCTGGGCTTTGGCTGGACCACTCAGAGATGGTCAGAGACTTGTCCTGAAGTCGCTCCAGCGTTGTCTTGGCTGTATGCTTCAGGTCGTTGTTGTGCTGAAAGGTGAACCGTCGCCCCAGTCTGAGGTTGCTGCACTCTCCAGATATGAAAAATACAGAGAGGTGTAAATGAAAAATTTCAGTTTTTGATTTTTAATACATTTGCAAAAATTTCTAAGACATGTTTTCACTTAGTTATGAAGGGTTATTGAGAGTAGTAGATTAATGGGTGAAAGTGCCAATTTTATCCATTTAAAATGAAATGTACAACACAATAAAATGTGCAAAAAGTGAAAGGGTCTGAAAACTTTCTGGAGGCACTGTAGTCCCAAAAGAAGACCTGTGTTGATGGAAAAATTTAAATGACCATGATTTCATAAGGCTACATAATTAGTAGCAGGAGAAACATGGATTTTTAAGGTGGGTGTATCGCTTGAATATTTGATTTTGAAAGATTAAGACATTTTGCAAAATATCAGGAAAACTGAAATACGGTTTTATCCTTTGAGAAATGATTGTCAGTAATGTAACATGTATGAAAATTGAATATATCAGGCCCAAACATGTAAAATGGATGGTATGGTCCTTTAAATTTATTCGTTACAACAATACAAAGGGTCTCTTCTTGTCCTGGAGTTCTGTGATGGACAGATAGTTCATCAGAAGTCTGACTTTACCTTTTGTACAGATGCTGTGGTGTTCAGGTTTTGAGGTTGCCAAATCTTTACCCCTCGTTCCTGGTGTACAGAGAAGCTGTGAAGTGTTTTATTCTCCACTCAGCGAGAAATAACCTGCTTCCTGTTATTCACAATCTCATCTCTGGATTCAGAAAACTAAAACTGCATCAACAGGGTTTTTTTTCTGGGTGAATTTAATATTATTTTCAGAGCTTTTCATCAGAGGTTCCTGATGGCTCGTTTATACCACGGTAGGCCCATTGGGTTTGAATGTGGTCCTTAAAGGACAGTACCAACAATTTTGCATGTTTGAGCCCAATAAATACAACCCGCATAAACATTATGTTCCTGACAACCATTTTCCAAAACTGACTGCTGGAGCGGTAAATATTAGAATTATTTTTCCTACCTTTCAGACTACCATTGGTTTCAGTTCATTCCAGTGTGCTATTAGAAATCAACTAGTAGAGACTTGAAACATGCTTGACATAAATAATCCATCACAGCAAACAACATGTCTATTAAGTTTTTTTATTAAAGTAACTTTAAGAGATCCAATACGGAGCTGCATGAAAGACGATGTATGTCTCCACCAGGGAATATAGTCCCAGAAAAAGATAGTTTTATAGAGAAATTACAAACAACTGTCCCCTACATTTGGACGTATGTGTTTGAAGGTGAAATATTAAATTTAAAGATGGTTTATCACCTGAACATTTGATTGATAACAGGAAAACAAAAATATGGTTTGACTTTTTGGGCTTCAACATGCAAAATCACCAGCATGGTCCTTTAACATCACATTCTCTCTCCTGCTATTCCTATTTAACTATACTGAGTCCAATAGATGTAATGGTTGTGATGTGTGAAGCAACTCATAACCATAAAACAAACTATATCTGTTCAGTTTCTGTGAGAAAAAATGAGTGTGAACCTGTTTTGGACATTAAGATGATTTTGCCATTGCAAAAGTCAGAAGGCTCCAAAAACAGCTATAGAAAGTGTTAATATTTTCAGAAAGTAAATGCTGTTTATAAAGTAAATGATGGTTGATGCAATACTTTGCTCAATCACCAGCTATTGTGTTTGTCTTTGTAAAGGCCAAGTCATTACCATTCTTCTGTATATGTTATTACTCATGAATGTTGCAGTTCAAGATGTTTCTTTGTTAATAAAACGACATCTGCGCATGAATCCATGTAAAAATAAAGGCTGGATGTAATGATTTTCCGGACCAGGACAGAAACTAGTTCAACAAGTATAGCACATATATTAAATTGCCACGTGTAACTCCGGTTGTAGCACAAATAACACAATTCAATTTTTGCATTTTTCTTCTTTTTCAGGGCAAATACATTGTGTGCTTTGATCCGCTGGATGGCTCCTCCAACATCGACTGCCTCGTCTCCATTGGCACCATCTTTGCAATCTACAAAAAGGTACTTGTGCAGATTTTTGTCGTAAAATTGTGATAAAGTGTCTTCCTGCTCCTCATATTTCTACACTAAAAAAAACAAAGACACGATGACACATCTTTACCTTTTGCTGTTTATCATAAACTGAGCATTTATTTGAACATTTTAAGTTTTTGTTCATATTCAGTACTTTGAAATCTTGTCATCTACAAAAATATTGGAATCACTAGGATTTACCAGTAGAGATATTTTGTTTTTAGGGTGGAAAAGCCTCTGAAAGAATATTTAAAGGACCATACCGGCCATTTTGCATGTTTGAGCCTAATATATTCAGTTTTCATACATGTTACGTTACTGACAATCATTTCCCAAAGGATAAAACTGTATTTCAGCTTTCCTGATATTTTGCAAAACCTCTTAACCTTTCAAAATCAAAGTGATACACCCACAAAGTGATACATTGATACACCCACCTAAAAAATCCATGTTTCTCCTGCTAATAGTTTTGCAGCCTTATGAAGTCACAGTCCTTTAAATTTTTCCATAAACACAGGTCTTCTTTTGGGACTATATTCCCTGGTGGAGACATACTTTCACTCCGCGCTTTTTATTGCGCTTAAACACTAAAATTATGTAACTTCTAAAAAAAAAACCCCTGAATATACATCTTGTTGGTGATGATGGATTACCTATCCCAAGAATGTTTCAAGTATCAACAAGTTGATTTTAATAGCAGAATGAACTGAAACCAATGGAGGTCTGGAAGGTAGGAAAAACATTCTTAATTCACCGTTCCAGTAGTATGCTTTGGAAAATGATCGTCAGTAACGTTACATGTATGAGAATTGAATATATTAGGCTCAAACATGCAAACTGGTTGGTATGGTCCTTTATGTTTGTAACGTTGGAAACAGGCTGATATTTGACGTTTGGATCAGTTGACCCTAAGGCACAAAATGTTGACAAGTCCTTAAGACAAACTTTACACAGTATTTCTTTTTAGCATAAATTTATTTTATCAAAAAACTTTGAATTAATACTTGAAGGCCAAATTGAATTGTTTTCAGCAGGAGGGAAAATATAGTCGTGGCTTCTAAACAATCCCAGGTAGTGAAGAATCTATGCTTGAATGTTAAACACTGTTAATGGGAGAAAAGTGGAAGATGAGATTCCGTCATTGAATCAGTAGCATTTTGTTTTTTTCAGACCACAAACAATGAGCCGTGTGAGAGAGACGCTCTGCAGCCTGGCAGGAACCTCGTGGCGGCAGGTTACGCTCTGTACGGCAGCGCCACCATGATGGTGATTTCTACCGGTCAGGGAGTCAACTGCTTCATGCTGGACCCGGTTAGTATGTCTGATGATGATGATGATGCCCTTTGCATTATCCTGATCGGTTTTAACTAAAGACTCTAATATGAAATCAATTGAACTGACTGTAAAAGCAAGTTCACCTTTAGTAATCATATTAACCGTTGAGAGTGACGAGGATGGACAAGATCAGTAATGAGTGTATTAGAGGGACAGTTCAGGTTAGACGGTTTGGAGATAAAGCGAGAGAAGCGAGATTGAGATGGTTTGGACATGCAAAGGAAGGATGTGGGGTGGCCAAAGAGGAGGTTTATAAATGCTGTGAGACAGGACATGCAGGTGATTGGCGCGACAGAGGAAGATGCAGAGGACAAGGAGAGATGGAATCAGATGATCCTCTGAGGCAACCCCTAACGTGAGCAGCTGAAAGAAGAAGAAGAAGGTTAACCTGATTAAACAAAGCTAGCTCACGAGGATGTGCGCAACAAAATTATGGCAGGCTGCGGCGCACACCATAAAGTCCAAATAGGCACGTTTTCAATGGGCACTGCACTAGTAACTTTAAAAGTCAAATATGAGGGATCCTTGACAAAAATATATACATATATATATATATATATATATTTTTTTNTTTTTTTTTTTTTTTTTTTTTTTGTTGTTTTTTAAGATCAACTGATGTATTGTTTTTCTTTTCTTAAATATCTATCAGTATTGGCCTAAAAAAAATACATTATTGATGAGGCTTTAATGACAGGAAGTTTTGGAGTTATTCATACTGTAATTGATATCATTTTCTGTTCTCTGTCCATCAGGCAATTGGTGAATTTATCCTGGTTAATCGGGATGTGAAGATCAAGAAGCGAGGGAAGATCTACAGCTTGAACGAAGGCTACGCCAAACACTTTGAGCCGTCGGTCACAGAGTATCTGCAGAAGAAGAAGTTCCCTCAGGTTAGACCTCCGACGCCTTTAATGACAGGAAGGATGAGGAAGTGGGAGGTTGCTGGTTCGCTTGACCTGATTGCCCTTCATGGTCTTTGAAGTCAAATCAACAATCCTCCCGTTATGTTAGTGTTATTCTTATTTATTTCAACCAAATGTTGATTTGAAGTGATTTCAACATTTAAAGTTACAAAACTTTACACATTAACGACTCCAAATCGCATTGAGTCGAGAATATTTGGAAAATACTAATATATCTAGGAATGCTCATGACCTCCCCTCCCACTTCCATCACTACCCTCACCTCTAAACGCATGCAAGTTGGGTGAACTGGAAACTCTAAATTGGCCATAAGTGGGAATGAGTTTCTGTCTGTGTATCAGACCTGTGATTGGCTGGCGACCTGTCCAGGTATCCTGTCTCTCGCCCAGTGACTGCTGGGATAGGCTCCAGCCCCCCACAACCCTGATTAGGATAAGCAGGTATAGATGATGGATAGATAGATGGATGGATGGATGCTCATACTCCATTCTCTGATATATTAAAAGGGAGAGCAAAATATCAGAATGAGAAATTTACAACTCCAAATAGCATATTGGAGAATATGCTATAAAGAATATTAGAGGGGGAAAAAACATTTTTAAAAAACTGTGTGTGTGTGTGTATATATATATATATATATATACACACACACACACACACACACACACATACCTAGAAATATTCATGCTCCACTCTGATAGATTAAAAGGCAGAACAAAAAAATCAGAAAGAAAAATTGAACATTAACATGTTTTTAAGAACAAACAGAGAACTGTTTGGATTTTGCTCACGAGTTTGTTTTTAACTCGTACATTTGGATTTTTCACATCCTGTGAGTGACACAGGAGGTCACATGACTGCACAGAATTTCATTTGGGTTTGTTGATTTCTATCCACTTTGGGCTTTACACTGCTGAAAATGTCTATTTTAATAATTTTAATGGAGATCTTTATTCATTACTGCTTTAAGTGGTAACTAATGCAACCTTTCATGTAACCGTAGGATGGCAGCGAGCCGTACGGCGCTCGCTACGTCGGCTCAATGGTGGCAGACGTCCACCGAACACTCATGTATGGAGGCATCTTCCTGTACCCAGGAAACGCGAAGAGCCCGAAAGGAAAGGTAAGGTTGTATTATCAGTTATTTTATGAAGTGTTTGATCATTATTTTTTAAATTAATAATAATAGAAGATAAACTTTATTTACGAGGGAAAATTAAAGGACCATACCGGCAATCATGCATGTCTGAGCCTAATATTGTATATTCAATTTTCATACATGTTACATTACTGACAATCATTTCTCAAAGGATTTCAGCTTTCCTGATATTTTTAAAAATCTCTTAATCTTTCAAAAGCAAATATTCAACTGATACACCCACCTTAAAAATTGATGTTTCTCCTGCTAATAGTTACACAGCCTTATGAAGTCACAGTCCTTTAAATTTTTCCATAAACACAGGTCTTCTTTTGGGACTATATTCCCTGGTGGAGACATACATTCACTCCACGCTTTTTATTGCACTTAAACACTAAAATTATGAAACTTTGAAAAAAAACCTGAATACACATCTTGTTGGTGATGATGGATTACCTATCCCAAGAACGTTTCAAGTATCAACAACTTGATTTTTATAGCGTACCAGAATGAACTGAAACCAGTGGAGGTCTGGAAGGTAGGAAAAACAGTTTTAATTTGCCGTTCCAGTAGTATGCTTTGGGAAATGATTGTCAGTAACTTTATGTGTATGAAAATTGAATATATTAGGCTCAAACGTGCAAAATGGCCGATATGGTCCTATAAAGTTTTGCAGCAGCGAGTACAGATGCACAAAAAATACAGAGTGTTGAAAAAAGAATATTGGTTTAAAGAAAATACATATAACAATAAAATAGAGGTATAAGCTAAATAAACATTGTGAAAACCAGAACATAAACTTCAACAGTATATTTACAGATTAATTATTTACAGTGGAAGGATATGGCAGAAAAAATAACTAGATGAGGTAGATAAATAAAAACGTTATAATTAACAGGGTATTGCATTTCTTGGAGAACAAAGAATAAATGATAGATGTTTATGCATAAAGGCAGAAACCTACATCTCACTTATTTCAGTTATTTTTAATATGCGTTCATTGATTTGTGCTCATGTTCAAACGTAATAACTCCATTAAGGACAGTTTTTTTTAAATGTTAATGTTTAGTAATATGTTTTGATGTTGAGCCATTTTTACCGGATATTTCCATCATAACACCCACAGCACCTCATCGTGCGACGCTTTGCTGTCACAACGTTGTTTCTTCACATCCTTGCGGTATTTGCAAGACTGGATCAAAACGTAAATGTTGCAGTTTGAAAATGGAGAATGCCATTATGTTGTAGGCAGACATATCATTGTTTTTTAAAATACATTTAATGTCAAAATATAAAGAAAACAAATCACAGCAGTGACAACTACAGAAATATCAGTTTTTATCAGTCAGTTTGGTATGGTGAGGTGAGGTACTGAATGATGAAGTAATCGTCGTGTTTATTGTCAGGGTGTAAATCTCTGGTTATTCAATTACCATTATTTAGAAGACGATTCAATGCATCAGGAAGTCTGTAACTTTCACCATGATTTGATTATTTTTATGTATTTAATTAAACACAAAAAAATTTAACTTCATTGAATATACACACATGACTTAATTATACACTGTTAATAGAACACAACAATAATTTAACGTTATTTCGAGAACAGGAAGAATCATTGTCAAATACTTGAATATTATTTAGATCCAACAGTTCTGACATCAACGTTGATTTTCTTCTGATTTTTATTTATTTTTTTTTAATAATCTAACATTCAGTGTCAAGAAGAGCATAGTTCTGTCCGCACCTTAGCATCAGGGCTGCACCTTTATTTTCTGATTTCACAATAATTAGCTGACAACCTAGATTATGTGATTGGAAATCAGTTTATTCAGACATGGAAATAAGATGCATTAATCTGCCAGACTCTCCTCGTGCTACCATTGCAGTTGAATCGTCACCCTGAGAATCTATGGGCCAAATTCACGCAAAATGGCACTAAAGGTGCAGCGCTGCTCTAAATGCATGCTGTGATAATTGAAGCTCATTCATAAAACTTCTCCTACATAATCAGAACTTAAGAAATTAAGAACTTAAGAAATTAAGGTAGCGTTATTGTCAGGTGAGTTACAGGTAAAAGACGATGAAGATCAGCGTGTTAATGAGCTGCTGCATATTTAGCAGCCACCATTTATCCTGATTCATCTGGTTTTAAAGCCACATTGACACGCTGAACCCACAAAGGCAACATAAATTCTGCCTTAGAGTTCCATATTTTAAAAGATGTGCGATGTGCATACGTGGGGGTGGGGTGTGTGTGTGTGTGTGTGTGTGTGTGTGAGGAACTCAGACGTGTGCAGTGCAGAAGAGCGCACAAGAGCGTGCATGAGATCAGATCAAAACTCACCATTTAGAAACTGACTGATCAGCTGAGTGAGTTTATCTGTAAGAGTTATTGATCACTAACACATATGAGAAAAATAAATTTTTAAACGTCGCCCAGATTTCATACCACTGAAATTTACCACCTTAATGAAGCAGGTCTTAATTTTAGTGTGTGGGTTTGTTTTATGAATAGCTACTGCGACATGTAAATAAGGAAATATCACAGTAATGCCTCTTTCAAGGCTAACGCTAACATATGTCGCTAACAGGCGTTCATGAATAAGGGAATGTGGTTGCGCCATGATTTGTGCATAGCGATGCAGTAAATCACGCACTATGGTTTATGAATCTGGCCTTATATGTCTTGCTTTAACCAGTTTTAAAACAGTAGCATTATCTTTGAATTCTCATATTCTTGAATAGTCCTTTTGGAGAGTTTGACATCATGGCTAAACTGTGATTTTCCTCCTTCCTCAAAGCTGCGGCTGCTGTATGAAAGCAACCCCATGGCATTCATCATGGAGCAGGCGGGCGGCATGGCAACCACCGGCCTGGAGAACATCCTGGACATCCAGCCTCAGAGCATTCACCAGAGGGCCCCCACCGTCCTGGGATCCCCAGAGGACGTGCTGGAATACATCTCCATCTGCAAGAAACACGCCAAGCAGTGAGACCACATCGACTCTCTTCTGTGTCGCTGTCATGCAAAAACCTTGTATCTCTCCAAGCTGTGCACTTTTCACGGACTGAGAAAATGGGGCCTCCTGTTTAGCTTGATAGCTTTGTACTTTCGAAGATTTCATAAGCTTGAAGATGATGGAGTGTGTCCGTTTAAATGTAAAAAATAAAAAAATTTAAAAAAAAACCACCAAATTTGGAGTTACAAGGTTTCCATGCAATAACAGCAATTATGCTCATGATAGAAGAAAGAGCTTTAAGGTTTACACTGTCCAGGTCATGTTTAGCTACATACATGTGCAAATATATTCTGCAAAAAACCAGAGATGTGCCAAAAAAAGACCAAAGACAAATGTACTTGATGACATAAAACTGAAGTCTGTGTCTCCTCAGTTTACCTGTTTGTACTTGATTCAGCATTTCCAGGCATTTTAGATGCATGAAGGACCAAATGAAATCTCTGTCACAAACTCTCCTGTTTGGAAAGTTGAAGTCTCTTAATAAAACTAAATAAGTGCCAGAAGATTTAACTTGTGTAATGTGTGTTGCAGCTAGTATGAAGTGTTTTTATTGATTCCTGGGTGTTTGACATCTTCTTTTACTGCAAGTCTAAATGGTACAGATCTGAGATTTTATATTATGATACAAACTGTCCTGTACAACTTACTAAGTATTCAAGAAAATGAATCTTTCTGTGTGTGTGTGTGTGTGTGTGTAAACCACACATGAACTCATAACAAAGTTCATACGATGTACTGAATCCAAATGTTAGAGATACTTTATCCAGACGGATCGACCTTTAAGCTAAAGGTCAAAGGAAGCTCTGTGACACTTGAAGCAGCAGCACAGTTGAGCAGAGCAACTGAGACGTTACACAATGATTATTTCCTAATTCTATTTAAAGGACCATACCATCAATTTTGCATGTTTAAGCCTAATATATTCAATTTTCATGTTACGTTACTGACAATCATTTCTCAAAGGATAAAACTGTATTTCAGCTTTCCTGATATTTTGCAAAATGTCTTAATCTTTCAAAATCAAATATTCAAGCAATACATCCACCTTAAAAATCCATGTTTCTCCTGCTAATAGTTACACATCATTATGAAGTCACAGTCCTTTAAATTTTTCAATAAACACAGGTCTTCTTTTGGGACTATATTCCCTGGTGGAGACATACATTCACTCCACGCTTTTTATTACGCTTAAACGCTAAAATTACGTAACTTCAATTTTGTATTTGTAACTTCTGAATTCACGTCTTGTTGGTGATGATGGATTACCTATCCCAAGAACATTTCAAGTATCAACAAGTTGATTTTAATAGTGTACCAGAATGAACTGAAACCAGTGGAGGTCAGGAAGGTAGGAAAAACATTTTTAATTCACTGTTCCAGTAGTATGCT
The DNA here is from genome assembly GCA_014773175.1 of Lucifuga dentata. Taxonomy (NCBI): domain Eukaryota; kingdom Metazoa; phylum Chordata; class Actinopteri; order Ophidiiformes; family Bythitidae; genus Lucifuga; species Lucifuga dentata. The sequence continues at coordinate 10,998 of VXCM01005841.1, forward strand.
TTGGGAAATGATTCACGTGACATTATGTGTTTGAAAATTGAATATATTAGGCTCAAACATGCAAAATGGACGGTATGGTCCTTTAACTGTTAACTGAAGTTGATAGTAACAGGCTTTGTTATTTCCTTTGAAGAAAGTCACAGTTAGTGTGGATTTTGTAGGTGGAGAAACTGATTTTAGAGTTTAAATGTATATTCTTGCTCAGTAGTGAGTTTTTAAAGCATCAAATGTAGTTTTAAACTTATTTAAAGTTACATAAGTAAACACACAACTTTAAAACTAAAACTTAATTGGTTATTGTTCACCACAGGAATACAGATAAAGTTTTGATGGATTCCCTGCTCTGACTGCACCAGACTGTTTAAAGGACCATACCAGTGGTTTTGCATGTTTAAGTGCAATAAAAAAACCTGCACATAATGTGATGTTACTGACAACCATTTTCCAAACTACACTATTGGAGCGGTAAATATTAGAATTGTTTTTCCTACCCTCCAGACTGCCATTGGTTTCAGTTCATTCCAATAAGCTATTAAAATCAACTTGTAGAGACTTCATATGCGCTTGAGATACGTAACACATGACAGCCAATATGACGTCTGTTAAATTTTATGTCTATGTATCTTTATTTAACAGTCCAATCAGAGCTACACAGAAGAAAATGTATACCTCCGCTACAGAATATAGTCCCAGGAGAGGACAGCTTTTACAGAGAATAAATGATCGTCCCTTCTATAAATCGTATGTACATGCTAGGAAGTGAAACATTGAATTTTTAGGTGTGTTTATCACCTGACCATTTGATTTTGTAAGATTAGGGGACTTGGCAAAATAACAGGAAAACTAAATACAACTTTATGTTTTTGGAAAATGGTTGTCAGTAAGTTAACATCTATGCAAGTACTATTTATTGGGCTTGTATGCAGTATGGCCCTTTAACATGCATGCACTGTGCAAACAAATATTTAAAATAACTGAGAATTTAAGCCAAATGGTCACATATTCTTCCAATATGTTTGACAACACTCAACTTAGTCTGCAAATATATTGCAAACTCTTAGGGCTAAATAAATAAAAATGATAATAAATCTACTAGCATTGTGCAGAACTAAACAGTAACGCTTTCTGCAGCTGTCATCTGACACCCCTTACCCATCTCTACACACACACACACACACACACACACACACACACACACACACACACACACACACTCCACTGAACTCAAATAGATCTCCTGGCTTGCCTTCAATCTGTGGGAATGAAAAGGACATAGCTGTAATACGATCACTCGCACACACTGTCCATTCTACGTGGCTAACACACACAGCTACACGTTGCTGTACGCCAGACAGAGTAAAGACCAGAAACCAGCATGTCAGACCAGTCTACATTTGACACGGACGTATGGACCCTGACCCGGTTCATCACGGAGACCGGTCGCCAGGCCAAGGGGGCAACCGGTGAGCTGACCCAGCTCATCAACGCCATGCTGACCGCCATCAAAGCCATCTCCTCTGCTGTGAGGAAGGCAGGCCTGGCCCACCTGTAAGTACTAGGTACTGCAAGAGGCTTTCTGAGGATCACGTGACATGTTCAGATACAAAACACACCTTTACATGACTGAGCTAAAGTGGTTTACACGACCGCTCAAAAGTCTGGAATCACTAGTGATTTTCACACAGAATCAATGCTTCCAGTCATGTAAAATTTTGTTTCATATATACAGGGTGTCCCAAAAATTATAAATATGTTTATTAAGATATGTCTCAGTTTTATAATCCAAGTTAAAGAAGACAGTAGAATCTTTCGCTTAGTCTTGCTTCTGCCATTACTTCTGATCAGTTGCGCCTGTAAAAAAAGAAAGTTTGAGTGAGTTATAATCATTCAAAGTGTGTACACATTTTTTGGGACACCCTATAGTATGTATAAAATGATTCTACTATGTCTATTAGCATTACATATCTACATAGATTTAAAATCATTTGCAAGAAGCTGTAAAAATGAAGACATTTTACATTTTGGTGGGGTTTTTTCACATAATTAAAAAAAAAACATTATTGAATAAAATAGCAAGAACTACTTTAATGACAAGTGATTCCATACTTTTCAGCAGTGGTGTGTATAATCAAGTATAACAGAATTTATAAAAAAAAATAAAAATAAAAAAATTGTTAATCAAGACCAACAACTTCCTTTATTGGATTTTGCAAGTCTGTTGTTACTATTATTTTCTGCACAGGAAGTGTAGAAGGTCACGGTCGGACTCTCTGGGTGGAATTCATTAAAAAAAAAAAATCATGGTAACTACACACTAAATAAGAACTGTGATAACTGAAGCTCATTCATAAAGCTTCTCTTATGTTAATCAGAGCACCGTGTCACATTAAGGTAGCGTTGTTGTTGTCAGGTGTGTCTCTGGTAAAAGCAGATGAAGATCAGCGTGTTAATGAGTTGCTTCATATTTAAGTCACACTTTATCCTGATTCATCTGGTGTCAAAAAGAAATTACGTTAAACTGGTAAAGGAAACATAAATTCTGCTTTAGAGCTCCACACATTTTAAGAGACTGACACACATTACTCTCTAGTGTGTGATCTGTGTGGTAAGAGAGGGAGGAAGTAACATTAGCATGACAGCTAAATTATTTTGTTTCAAGATAAAAGGTGTATGTGTGTGTCTGTGTGTAAGCCCATCACATTAGGAATTAAATTCGTACGAGACAAGCGAATATTCACGTTCTCGCAAATATTCGCGTCCTTGCCGAATATTCGCGTCCAGTGCTGGATGCTAGGTGACGTAGTGACTTCTTGCGGCTCCGATAACACACCAGCAGACTGAGATGAGAATAGAGCTGCATGAGCTAACTGCAGTTACCATGGTGATATGCTACAACTAGCTTGCCGGTTAGCTAACTATGAGTAAGCTAGCTAACTTGGTCGCTAACCGGATAATAAATTGACATAAAGTCATGTAGTTTTTTTTTATCCACTCCTGTCTCATAACTGACTGCAAACATGCTGCATCTTTTCTGTGGAGAAGTTTCAACTCTGGCAGAACAGGACTGTACACAATCGGATGACGAGATGCAGCTAATATGACGCTTCCTCCATTTTGGTCTACAGTTCCAGCAGTATTAAGATGGCTTGAGGTTGGTAAGCCACATGAATTCACAAAGTTCAAAGTTAAACAAAATTGTATTCTACTTGAAAGCACTGCACAGATTTTTTTCAACATGAAAATATCACGCAGCTTTTTATTTTGTCACTGCACAAATTAATTTTGCTGTCGCGCGAATTTAGTTCGCCATTTAATCTTTGCATGAATCACATTGAAATGAATTGATTTTGTGACAAAATTTTGCCTTAAAAAGTGCTAGTGTGACCGTGGGGGAAGAGGGAGCGAGACGTAGAGGACGAGGTTTCAGCTGAGTGAGTTTATCTGTCAGATTTATTGATCACTGTGTGAGGCAAATACAGTTTAAAAGCTAAGATTTCGTTTTGCTGAAATTTACCACCAGAATGAAACATGTCTTAATTTTTGTGTGCCGTTGTGTTTTATGAATCACTTTCCTGACGTGAATAAGGAAATACTGTAGTAAAGCTTGAAGGACAACTCTAAAATATGCCATTAACAGGCGTTTATGAATGAGGGAACATGGCTGTGTGATGATATTTGAATTTATTGGCATGGTAAGTCTGGCGTTGTGTTTTATGAATCACGCTCCGTGACTTGCCTCAGGATTCTTCAGCACGGTGGACGGTATTCTGTTTTAACACCTATAATCAGTTTGTGGTTGTAGGTATATTTATAGGTTATCTGTTAAAGTCTAATTATGCTGAGTTGAAAAAAGAAACCAACAAAGGTGTTTAGAGTGCATGTGGTCTTTAAAATTAACCGTGCTGCTGCATCATGAGTAGGGTAGTGACCTTTGACCCTGCAGCCTAATCTACAAATTATAAAAGAAAATGTTCGTGTCGGTTTTGCAGCACAGTAAAATCGAGGTTGCACAACAATTTTTTTCTTAGTTTGTGGAAGCTTTTTCACACAATGTGCGTTTTAGGTGAGTAAATTGACATTAGAGAGCTGCTGTTGGTGTTCTTTAGAGCAGATATTGTGACATCTGAGATAAATCTGTGGTCCTTCCTGAAGAATTCTGTGTGGTAAGAGGCCTTTTTGTTCTGAGGTGAACCTCTGATGCAACACTTCCTCTCTGCCTGCAGATAAATCCTGCCTCCTTCCTTAAAGGACACCACCAGTGGTTTTGCATGTTTGAATAGAGCCTGCATGTATGTTACATTACTGACAACTATTTCCTACTACTTCTATTTCATACTACTCCAGTAGTAAATAATAGAATTGTTTGCCCTACCTTCCAGACCAACATTTGTTTTAGTCACTCAGCAAGCCAAGACCAGCTTGTAGAGACTTGGAACGTGCTTGAGAAAAGTCATCCATCACAATAATGTCAATGATGTCTGTTAATTTTTTTGACCAAGTAAGTTTATTTAACTAGTCTGACATGGAGCTACACAGAAAACAATGTATGTCTCCGCCAGGGAATATAGTCCCAGGAGGAGCTTTGAAAGGACCATACCGGCCATTTTGCGTATTTGAACCTAATATATTCAATTTTCATACACGTTACTGACAATCATTTCCCAAAGCATACTACTGGAATGGTGAATTTAAAATGTTTTTCCTACCTTCCAGACCACCATTGGTTTCAGTTAATTCTGGTACACTATTAAAATCAACTTGTTGATACTTGAAACGTTCTTGGGATAGGTAATCCATCATCGTGTACAACAGTATTATTCAGGTTTTTTTCCGAAGTTATGTAATTTTAGCGTCTAAGCACAATAAAGCGTGGAGTGAATGTATGGCTTCACCAGGGAATATAGTCCCAAAAGAAGACCTGAGTTTATCAAAAAATTTAAATGACCATGACTTCATAAGGCTGTGTAACTATTAGCAGGAGAAACATTGATTTTTAAGGTGGGTGTATCACTTGAATTTTGATTTTGAAAGATTAAGAGATTTTGTAAAATATCAGGAAAGCTGAAATACAGCTTTTATCCTTTGGGAAATGATTGTCAGTAACATTACATGTATGAAAATTGAATATATGAGACTCAAACATGCAAAATGATGGTATAGTGCTTTAATGAAAAATTTAAAAATGACTATTCCTTCTACATTTGGGCATTGTGTTGGCAGGCAAAATATTAAATTTAAGGTGGGTATATCACATCAACATTTTTATTTTAAAAGATGAGGGAATTTGGCAAAATAACAGAAAAACTAAAATAGGATTTTATATTTTTGGAAATTGGTTGTCAGTAATGTAACATGTATGCGGGTATTATTTATTGGGCTCAAACATGCAAAATCACCAGTGCTGTCCTTTAAGGCTCCTTAACATTGTTTGATTAAAGCGATCTTATAAGTTTGTTGTGTGTCACACTGTGTGAGATGAGTATCTGTGTCAGATGTAAGATATCAGATTTGATGCATGTCAGATTGAGATGAATGTCTGGTGAATCGCAGCACGACAACAAGCAGAAGAAAAAAAACTAAGCAGGCAGAGGTAAACTCTCTCTCTCTCTCTCTCTTTCTCTCTGTCTCTCTCTCACACACACAGATTTTATATACAGGAGAAACAGAGATTTCTCATGATTATTATGATGTTTGAACCTCAGCAGCACCCTTATGATGTTTCGTGCAGCGTTCCCATTGGATGGTTTATAGACTCAGACCGTATCATCAAATTGTGAGATTTAAATTTTTGACACCATCAAAATTTTGTCATAAACTGTCTTTGGTCTCATAAGTGCTACATCGGCCGTCTGTGGACATCCATAGACGTGTCTCACAACACATGTGGGACCACTGTTTGGGATCGATAACCAAGGATTTCACAGTTCTTTCATAATCGTTATGAACTCATAATGTTATCAATCATCTGCAACCACCCAAAATTGCATAATCTCTAGGAGCCTTTAGGCTGTCAAACCTAAATTCCCAGCCTATCTCTAACCCCAGTCTTAAAGGACAGTGCCAGTGATTTAGCATGTTTTAGTCCAATAAATACTGCCAGCACACACATTGCATTACTGATGCCATTTTCCAAAACATAAAAAGTTATTTTAGTTTTCCTGCTATTTTTCCATATCTCCTCATCTTTCAAATCAAATGTTCAGAAGATACATTCACTTTAAAATTCAATGTTTTTCCTGCTAACATGAATGTCTGAATGTGGAAGGCATGGTCATTTTTAATTTCTCAGTAAAATTCATCTTCTCCTGGGACTATATTCTCTGGTGGAGACATACATTGTCTTCCATGCAGCTCTGTTGGATTGGTTAAATAAAATTACAAAAAATGAATTTGACATTGTGTTCGTTGTGATAGATTACTGATCTCAAGTATGATTTGAGTTCCTACAATTTTGATTTGCTTGATTTTAACAGCTCCGTACTCAAATGAACTGAAGCCAGTGGCCATGTGGAGGGTAGGAAAAACTATTCTAACACTTACAATTCCATGTTTTAGGAAATGATTGGCAAAAACCTAACTTGTATGTGTGTTTTTATATATTAGTCTGAAACATGCAAAACTACTGGTATGGTCCTTTAAGATCATTTTATTCTTAGTCACCATGATGACAGCTTCCACCTGAAACACAAAGCTGTGCATCATGAAAAAGAAAGGTGTGTCAGACTGAAGCTGGCTGTTGATTGGTCCATGCAGGCAGGGCATGGCGGGCTCCGTGAACGTGACGGGAGACGATGTGAAGAAGCTGGACGTGCTGTCCAACGACCTGGTCATCAACATGCTGCAGGCCTCCTACAGCACCTGCTGCATGGTGTCTGAGGAGAACAAGGAGCTCATCGTCACGCCCAAGGAGAAGAGGGTAGGTGTGAAAAAAGAAAAAAAAAAAAAANAAAAAAAAAAAAAGAGGAGGAAGATATTAGATCACTTCAATAAATTCTGGGATTAGACCGGATTAGGTTAGGATTTTGTTTGTTTGTTTGGAGATCTGGAAGGCAGGAAAAACAATGTCTAAAATGTACCGCTTAAGTAGTATATTTTGGGAAATAGTTGTCAGTAACGTAATGTGTGTGGACTGTGTATACTGGGCTCAAACATGCACAATCACTGGTATGGTCCTTTAAGATGAGGTAGAAGTGTCATGACAGCTCACATAAGTGTTCCATTCATAAAATACTGAGCTGACCAGAAAACTGCCGGATTAAAAAGTCCTTCAAATATTCAAACCATTTCCACTTAGTTCCACTTGGTGGCACCAAAGTGTGAAGTTGCCTGTTACAACGTAAAGGACATACCAATGATTTTGCAAGATTAAGCATAAACCATACCCTCATGCACATTATGTCGCTGTAAGCCATTTCCAAAACCATAATTAAACAAGTCACTAACTTAATTGGAAGAGTTATCACTCATGTCCTTTATGATTCAGACCTACGTTTAATACATTTACAGCCATTTAACAAGATTATATTCAGACAATAAAATGTAGATAATGGGACTGATCGACAATCAATCAGCTCATTGTTGATTGAAAACTGAGCTGACATGTGACAGCGAGGTCTTCATACGTGTTCTGCTTGGTTATTGAATGCATATAAGGTTACACATGGCTCTCACTGTGCTAAACTAACAATAAATGATTCAGAAATAACTGAGAAATGTGCCCTCATCTTGACGCTTTTCCTCTCTGGTGTGATGGAAACTATAATATTGTCTTTATTTCAGAGGTTTTCTCTTATACTGCAAGTGAAAGACAGAATTATTTGGATTTTAAGGGGGTTTTTTTGTCTTGTTTTGTTTGTTTTTTTTAACAGCAAATCATTGAAAGCATGTTGGAGGGAGGAAAAAAGTACTTTTGGAGTTTGAAACCAAAATTTAAAAGGTCAAAAAAAAAAATAAATAAATAAAGTGAATGTTGCTATCTTGTATGGAATTTTAGTTTAGATTTTTCAGTTGAGTGAAATCTTGGATAGATTCTGTTTTGATCTGATTCCAGGGAAAGTATGTGGTGTGTTTTGACCCGCTGGACGGCTCCAGTAACATCGACTGCCTGGCTTCTATCGGCACCATCTTTGCCATCTACAAACGGGTGAGTCTGATCAGAACGTGTTCATACTTTCTGCTGCTGAGTGAAAAAAAAGAAAAGAACAAACCTGCTTATTTTTATGGAATAAGTAAAGATTATCTTTATTTTCTTCATTAACTCCCATGTACAGTATATTAAATTATACGCAAGAATTTCAAAACAAAATTCTTGCTAAATGAAGCAAGAATTGTGATAGGAAAGGATACAGAATCTTATAATTTACTGTGTAAATTTCAGGTTTCGTATAGAGCATACTACAAGGCAAGCAAGAGTTTAAAGGACCATGCTGGCGATTTTGCATGTTTGAGCCTAATATATTCAATTTTCATATATGCTACGTTACTGACAATCATTTCCCAAAGGATAAAACCGTATTTCAGCTTTCCTGATATTTTGCAAAATCTCTTAATCTTTCAAAATCAAATATTCAAGAGATACGCCCACCTTAAAAATCAGTGTTTCTCCTGCTAATAGTTACGTAAAATTATGAAGTCACAATTTTTCGATAAACACAGGTCTTCTTTTGGGACTATATTCTCTGGTGGAGGCATACATTCACTCTGCTTTTTATTGTGCTTAAGCACTAAAATTATGTAACTTCTAAAAAAAACCTGAATACACGTCTTGTTGGTGATGATGGATTACCTATCCCAAGAACGTTTCAAGTATCAACAAGTTGATTTTAATAGCAGAATGAACTGAAACCAATGGAGGTCTGGAAGGTAGGAAAAACATTTTTAATTCACCATTCCAGTAGTATGCTTTGAGAAATAATTGTCAATAATGTTACATGAATGAAAATTGAATATATTAGACTCAAACATGCAAAATAGGTGGTATGGTCCTTTAAAGCTAATTACCGGAGTTGGGGGAAGGCTGAGGTCAGTAACAGAAAGGCCATTTCAGAATCTGAACAGCTGGGCAGGAATTGGAAATCAGAAACAAGTCTTACGGTAAAAAACAGGTAGAAGAGGAAAATAATCTGAAAGTTGGGTCTGAACACTAAATCTGGAAGAGAATGAGGGAAAGTGGGTGGAATATAAACTAGGGTCCTGATGAGGGAAAGTGGGGAACAGGTGTGAGAGTCAGGTAGTACAGGTGGTGGAGGTTTGACAGCTCTGGAAACAACTAGGTTCACATTACAGGCTTTAACAAGCCTGGTTGTTTTAGTCAGATCTATTTTTTATTGTGAAGGTTTTTATATTCAGATTTATAAGTGTATGTGACACTGGTGTGAACACAGCTCTGCCCAAAAACACCACACATGAACACATTTAACAAAAAAAAAAAAAAAAAAAANAAAAAAAAAAAAAAAAAAAGGAACCAGACTCAACCATTTCTCATGCAGTTTATTTAAAAATAATGGTTATACAGCGCCTTCTGCAAATATTGGCAACCTTGGTAAATAAGAGCAAACTGGGCTGAGAAAAAAAGACTTTGTTTATCTTTTTGTCCTTTTGTGTGTGTGTGTGTGTGTGAGCGTTAGGATAGTTTAAGGTTATGTAACATGGAAACACAGCTTGAAAAGTTCAGTAACACTTTGAGGACACTAGAGGGCGCTACTATCCAACAATCTGGAGCCTGAATCTGAACTGCAGAAAATTGTTAAATGCTAATCTTCACAGTTTGCTGTTTTTACAGTTATTACATTAGTATGTAAAGTAACACACTATACTTTTTATAAACACAGAAAGAAAATGACACCATTTTAATTTTATTGAATTAAATTAAATTTAATTTAATTTTCCAAGTTGTATTTTGTTTTCAAGTGTGACCTGTGAGACCCATGTGGAAGTGAGACAATGTTCAAACAGAGGACAGATAGAGGACATTAGATAGAGGGAGATTAGATAAAGGGACATTAGATAGAAGAGCATTAGACAGAGGGACATAAGATAGAGGGAATTACATCAAGAACATTAGAGGGACACTGGAGAGATGTATGTAAGATAGAGGGACGTTAGATAAACACTGAAAGCGGGACAATGGATAGAGGGACACTATAAAGGATCATTGGATGGAGGGACACTGGGTAGTGGATCATTGATAGAGGACACTGGATAGAAGGCAACTGCATTGAGGGACATTAGATAGAAGATCATTGGCTAGAGGTAAATAAGATAGAAGGAATTACATAGAGGGACATTAGACAGAGGGACACTGGATAAAGGGACATAAAAGAGGGACATAAAATGGAGGGACATCCGACAGAGGGACATTATATAGAAGGACACTGGATAGAGACAAAGCTCAGTCACATGCAGTAACAAACAGAATGTGTATTGGTAAGTGATCAGTATATGTTCCTGTATTGATCTCTGTCAATACAGAAACATATAAAAAAGAGTTTGCTGTTTTTACAAATTAACTCTCCAAATGTAAAATAAATGAATAAATCAAATTAAATCTATATTTTATATAATATGTGAGAACTGTGACGTTATGTTTTCTGTTCAGAGTCTGAATGTGCAGGAAAAAAAAAAAGCCTCAAAGTCTGATTTCACTCAGTTTGAGTGAAATCAGGCTTTGTGGCTATTTTTTTTATCGCTTTTTTACACTTTGTTATATAGATTTTATTACTTGATTGATTTTTTTTTTTGAGAGATTTTAATTACTTAATTGATTTTACTACTGCTGATGGAGTAAAGTGATTTTTAGTTTACTATTCTGAGGATTTTGTGCATTTAGGTTGTTTTGTTCCACTTTTTCCAGTGATCAAGGAATAAAATTCTCCACCTGGTGCATTCAATGATCAGCTCTCCTCTCTGTGTTGCGTTCAGGTGTCAGCGGAGGAGCCCACAGAGAAAGACGCCCTGCAGCCGGGTAAAAACATCGTGTGTGCGGGCTACGCTCTGTACGGCAGTGCCACCCTGGTGGCCCTCAGCACAGGTGCCGGCCTCAACTTCTTCATGCTGGATCCTGTGAGTCTCAGCCTGAGCTGTAACCTCAGACCTCTACGTTATTATGCTGCTAAAGAAAACATTGTTGTCTTTGTTGCCATTATTTATGAAGTTATATGTTTTTTATTGCAGCAAAGCTTATTTTTGTTGATAAACTCACATCATCCTGTCAATCATTATTCAATACTGCAGTGCAATCAGGGATGTAATGAGAGTAAACACACAAATCTATTTTTAGTTGACATGAAGGAGCGTACCACCTTTTATAAGTACATAAAGTATTATCATATCAGATTCATACATTGTTGTCATACAAAAGCAATGAAATATAGTCAGTAGAGTTGCTCTGTGCACAGCCTGCAAACTTCCCAGAGGGCTGTACCACGAAGCCCGTTCATCAGATCCAGGGTTTCTTTGTCTTAGCTGCTCCACAACTAAAACTCCAGTCAGAGATAACGGGTACCATGATACTGGTTATCAACTGTCTTTGTCAACCCAGGCTTTCCTCATCAAGCTCTGTGCATGTTCGCATAAAGGGGGCGTGTTGGCCATCATTTACCTCTACTACTGGACAAAATGGACCAATCAGAGCTGTTCATTTCAGTCAGGAGGAGCAAAGTTATCATGCAGCATTATGAAGATTTCAAACGTATCATAGCTGCTAAAAGCAACACGTTGCTGCAAATAAGGCTAGGGAGGAATGCTGCAGAAAGCTGCTGATAGTTTATGCATAAGTTTTATGTAATTTACCACTCAATGCATCTCAGTGCCACCGTTTATTCCTAACGTGATGCTGCACATTCTACAGCTCTGACACTTTAAACCTGATGCAGCAGATTTAAATATTATACTAAGAACTGCATTTAGATCTAACACTGTCCATGTAGGATACATAACAATCGCTAGTTTTTAACCAAATCAAAGTTAAATTAATTTTATTAGTTTGTCGACTAATCCTAATCGGTGTTCTATTAGCTCTATACATATATATATATATACATATATACACATGTATATATATATGTATATATATATATATATATACATACATATATATATATACACATATATATATATATACNTATGTATATATATATATATATATACATACATATATATATATACACATATATATATATATACATATATACACATGTATATATATATGTATATATATATATATATATACACACACACACATGTTTATATATATATTTATATACACAAGGAGCCGTGACTTAAAGTAGCACAAACTGTATGCATTGCATTGTGTTTGTACATAAATATATATATACACACATATAACTAGTGATTGTTATGGATACAGTTTGCGCTACTTTAAGTCATGGCTCCGTTCGGTAGCATTCCTAACGCACGGCTCGACAAGTTTGCAAAGGGTGACGCATTTTATAGTCGATTTCAAGCCAAAACTCCGAACAAAACCTGGTCCAACCAGGTTATGTCTGCAGCATGAGTTGCCATGGTGATCCAGCCAGGTTAAAAGAGAGCCACTTTCATGGTACTGAAAACCCTGGCTTTAGGCTCAACATACCTGACTAACATACATATCTCTCTTCGTGGTACAGCCCTCTGGTGCTGATGAAAGCAGCACCAGAGGGCTTTTAATCACCGCACAGCAGGGGGCCTCGTATCTTCTTTATCTTCTCAATTTTATTAGATCTCAAGTGCAACTAGTGCGAACAACTCGTTTCACCACAAGTGTCGTCACAATAATCTCATCAGGAATGATAAAGAGTCTTGATTAAAAAAAACATCCCGCCCACTTCAATCAGTCACAGGTGTGTTCAGTTACATCTTGATTAACATGTGGGTCAGGAAGTGCTGGAATCTTCTAAGCTGTAAGTGATGCTGCGTACATCAGACTCAAATATAACATATAGATCAAGAATAAAAATCCAACAATTAAGTTTAGAGTAGTACAAACAGGAATCTCTTTGAACTATACTGAACATGTGTTTCTTATGATGTTGTATGTTTTGATGTTCTGTCTTTAAAGATGTATTTATATATGTATTGATTAGTTGCCTCTGTTGTGTTGTGATAAGTTTTGACGTGTTTATTCTTATTATTGTAAAGTGAACCTGACAAAGTTTGTGGTGAAACGCGTTGTTTGCACCAGTCGCACTTGAGATTTAATAAAATTGAGACGATAAAGAAGATATGAGGCCTTGTGTATGGTGATTAACTTTTGAACAATGAAATATGGATTTAGTATTAAAGCAAAATGAAAGTTTTTTTGTGTTATTTCTGTGTTTTTTGTCTGAATACGGATGCAGTAAGAACAGAGTGTTATTAAGGGAGACATTCCACTAAACATAACAATATCAGACCTGCTGTATGGCTGATTTGTCTGTGGTGTACGATGTTCACCCAAACAGGGACATTAGACAGAGGGACATTACATAGACAGACACTGGATAGAGGGACACTGACAAAAATTGTCTGGATAGAGGGGCATTGATAGAAATTGACTGGACAGAGGAACATTGATAGAAAGACACTGGATAGAGGAACATTGATAGAGAGAGACATTAATAGAAATTGTCTGGATAGATGGACATTGACAGAGAGAGACTGATAGAAATTGAGTGGATAGATGGACATAGACAGAGATAAACTGGATAGAGGGACATTGATGGAGAGATAAAGGAACATTGATAGAAAGACACTGGATAGAGGGACATTGATAGAAATTGATTGGATAGAGGAACATTGATAGAAAGACACTGGATAGAGGGACATTGATAGAGAGAGACATTGATAGAAATTGTCTGGATAGATGGACATTGATAGAGAGACAGTGGATAGATGGACATTGATAGAGATAAACTGGATAGAGGGACATTGATAGACACAGGATAGAGGGACACTGGATAGACGGACATTGATAGAGAGACACTGATAGATGGACATTGATAGAAATTGACTGGATAGAGACATTGATAGAGATAAACTGGATATAGGGACATTGATAGAGAATGGACAGAGGGACATTAGATGGGACGTGTTACTGCAGTGAGCGTTAGCATGCTAACGTTGCACTGTGCTCCTCAGGCCATCGGCGAGTTCATCCTGACTGAGAGAAACGTGAAGATCAAACCGAAGGGAAAAATCTACAGCCTGAACGAGGGCTACGCCAAGTACTTCCACCCCTCCATTAATGAGTACCTCAAGCACAAGAAGTACCCCGAGGTGTCTCACACACACACACACACACACACACTTACACAATATACAGATTTACAGTNCCCCGAGGTGTCTCACACACACACACACACACACACACTTACACAATATACAGATTTACAGTTGAGTCAAAGTTGTACAGAGCCCCTCATATGACATCCAGGGGGACAAAGGATATCATGGCCACGTATTATGAATTAGTTTCCATACTTTACATGCACGTTTTATTATTTTTTCAGCTTGACCTGTGTTTTCTCAAGGGTGGAAGCAAGAGTGATTTTGTTTTTAATGATGAATTGGTAAACATGGCCACGATTCAACTAAAACGATAAAACGTGGCCACGATTGAATTCAAATGAGGGAACAAACTGGTCAAATATGGCCATGATTGAACTGAAACGAGGGAAAGAACTGGTTAAACGTGCCGGCGGGTTTGAAAGGCATGTTTTCTTTAAACAATCGCCAAAATTACACCATTTGTCATAGCCAAAAACTTTAAAAATCAAAATTATAGTCGGGTTTTCAAATTTCCGACAGTCCTTGAATTAACCATGTGCGTCTATCACTTCTGTAAAGAAATGTAACCAAATCTAAGCTTAAAATAGTGATATTTCCTCAAAATCACTTTATTATAAATGTCTCATTTAAAAATTCGCTAAAAATAAACCCTTTGTACAATCCAAATTCTGTAAAAAGCAACAAATTCTGCATTTTTCACTGCAACTAGCAAGCCTGGAGTGCCTCTGGTAGCTTTAAAAGTCACATGACAACAATTCAGCACATCATTGGCTGAGTGCAGACTACACAGGCTCACTGGGCCTATTGCTTATAATAGATTATATGTTGTAANTCATTGGCTGAGTGCAGACTACACAGGCTCACTGGGCCTATTGCTTATAATAGATTATATGTTGTAAAAATGTAAATAGTTCAGTATGTATAGTCCCTTTTTTTATTTTATTTTTTTTATTTTTCCAGTATTCCACTTGTGGGCACTTGGAAAAATGTTGTATATATAGATTACATTTTTTTTCAATTTTTTAAAATAAATTATCAAAGAAATTCAACTTACATTTTTTTCTTTTTTTATGATTTATGACATTATAATTGTGTTATACTGCACAAAAGACATTTTTGAGTTCTTCCTACATATAGCCATGATTGTGCTGCTTCCATAGAGATGCAGGACTTGCAGCTACAGTGAAAAATGAGCCACAGTGAGTAAAAATGTGACAGGAGCAAAAACCACTCAGAAAGCACTTGGGGTCCAGAG
>VXCM01005842.1:13758-71342 GCA_014773175.1 Lucifuga dentata
TTTTTTTTTTTTTTTTTTTTTTTTTTTTTTTTTTTTTTTTTTTTTTTTTTTTTTTTTTTTTTTTTGTACACTTCAAGCACTGGGCATACATACTTACTAGTTACATACAAGACTTTAGTATGGCCAATAAAGTGAAAAGGTGTTATTCTATAATGAAGTACTTATTTATGTGAAAAATATCATTCAAACTTCAAAGATAAAAGTTCATCATTTCTGTAATGCTGCCTGTTGTTAGTGTTTTTTAGGTTAGTGTGTTATGAGTGACAGTGTGTGCTTTCTGAGTGAGAACTGTTGCCAGTGTTAAGTGGAATGAACTTATTCTGAGACATGTATGAAGTGTTTTGGTGCTTTGAGTGAGTTTTGGAGGTGAGATGAACTGTTTGNAAAAAAAAAAAAAAAAAAAACCTGTAATGTGATTTTATGCTATTTGCATGCCAAGAAAAGGTAAGTCAAACTTGGACATAGATTTGAAAAGATCCTGCAGCAAACTCGTGCAGATTATGCAGGATGACTGTTAATGTCAAGGCTGGTAATGCAAATCACCTGAAAATGCAGCGTGGGGAATGTTTGACTACTGGGACAGCAATGACAAATATATGAGAATATGTCCAGACTCCAACAACAGTAGCTGTCAGATTTGTAGTGCATTCTAAAACAGAAGCAGGATGAAACAATGAAGAAATATACTAACACGAGGGCTATACTCCAGCTCTTAGACAACATGGGTTAGATGTGTAGTTTTATCTGTCTCATCACACCTTGCATGTAAATGTGCATTTGTTTTGAACAAAAATGGACACAATCATGTTTAATTCAATCATGTTTTGTCAGTCACATCCCGTTAATGGTTGCATTACAGTGAGTGTTGTTGATTATCACAATGCACCTTATACGATGGAACAATTAAAATTCATTCTATAGATGTACAGGGGTTTAATAATTATTGTGCAAATCTCTGCTGGTGGGCTGTTTATGCTGCCCACCCCTGCATGATGCAACACAATCTGACAGGACTCTGTGTTTTTGTTTTGTTTGTTTGTTTGTTTGTTTGTTTTTTTACCAAATGGGAGGACACAGGCCATAAGCTGTGATGGACTGTGAGAGGTGCAACAAGTAGGAATGAGGTGCATTTGGGATATTAGGGCATGCTGAAACAGAATATAGACAGAAATATGAAGTGTGAAAGATATACTAATAAATCTCATTGTATAAAACACAAATTCAAAGTTGTTTCTACAAAGTTGGTCTGAATATCCTGAACTAATTCGATAGTGGAGGGTATGTGTGCGCGTTGTATGTGTGTGTATTGTTGTGTATTGTGAGGATTCTAGCCTTCCTTTGCAGTGACGCGTGGTTCAGCCAATGAGCTGTGGATAATGCTGCTCACGGACTCCACCCCCTGTCCTTCCAGAAAAGTACGGTGGTCACCCTCAATGACATGGACCATCACCTTGCCATCACACACCTGAAGAAAGATACACAAGACAGTCAGGACTTTTTTCAGTGGATACATGTTTCTATCTAGCTTGGTATGATGTGGATACTTTGATGTGAAAAAAATGATTATTTCTTAGTGGGAAAAAATGCAAAAAACAAAATCTGAAGCTGTAAATAAACTCTATACATCAGTTATGTAACAATAAAAAAAGGGCTGTTAGCTGTCTAAGGCAAAACACCAAAAAAGCGCATAGATACTGTATGTGTAAATATATATATATGTAAATATATATCTATATATAGATATAGATATAGATATATATTTACACACACACACACACTTTGTTGTCAGTTTGTGCCATTAACGTGCTGTGAATTTAAGTAACAAGAACTGAGAACTTTCCTTTTCCTTCCCCTTCCTATATATTTTTTCAAAAATGTCCTCCCACAAATTCTTCAAGTGTGTGATTATAGATATGTATATGACCTCGCTGAGCTTGTAATCAGCTCCCAGGGCTTCTCCGTATTCACTACTGGCTTTGGCACGCAGGAGTGTCACATTGCCATGATATTTGGTTGCCGGCATGTATCCATCAGCAGCCTTCAATTTGTAGTAGAATGTGGCTGCAGCAAAGTGCAGCAAGTCTCTGCTGACATCCTGATAGCTGGAGGTGATGAGGTCTACCGTCACACCGACACGTGTCTCCAGGTCTGAAAGTGGCAGAAGAGTATCTAGCAGCTGGAAACAGGAGAGGAAGATGTGAGATCACAGTAGCTTTGTATGGAAAATAAAAACTCTGTATAGTAGTGGTCTGTATAGTATGACAGCAAAACCTGGAATTTGTATCAAATCTGAGTAATATCACTCAAAGCTCAAGTGATTTTGAACACAAGTAAAAACATCATATTTGATGTGACAAGGCATGGCACTATTTAGTAGAGTATACTATGGAAGAGAAATTAACATAAAAAAGTATATGAGCATGTCACAGCAGCCCATCTAGCAGCTCCTGTAGGCCACAGTGGTAGTTATATTCCTAGTATATACAAAAGTACTGAATGAAATTAACACAGTTTGGATGTGTAATTTTTAAAGCCTTATCAGAAAAAAATCAAATGGGTTAATTATCAGTGTGCTTTGTAAAATCTGCCTGAAGTGGTACTGAAGGAAAGTTCATGAGTGTTGAAATGTAAAAATTGGGCATTGTGTGAATTGAGGTAACTGAACAGTGATTCTTGAGAAGGCACAAAATATGTCCTGCAGATAAATCAATGTTTTCTTTTTTTATTAAAAATACTTTTAAAAATGTAAGCATAATATTAATCTATAATTGAAACAGGGGCAGCTTAGCACAATAAAGTTGTATTTTTAATTATATCATAATTTATTTTTATTTGATTTGATTAAATATCTACACTGGACCTAAAAAATCCCTTGTCCTGAAACAAGATCCATAAATTCATATAACATAAAAAAGAGTTACAAGTTACTTAAGACTATATATATATATATATATATTATTAGGTAAAAGAGTAGTCTACATTAAATCATAAAATTAAAATTTGAATGTTTTTTAAAAAAAAAATTTGCTCAGATTTTTAGTCTTTTGAAATTGTTTTTGTCAGCACCATCAGATATTTCCAAAAAATGTCATAAAATCAGGGAATTTTGTGGTAAGCTCTGAGCATCCCTTTAACACTTTCTGATTGTTTCCCTTGGAACTTGTGTAGTCCAGTTGACGTAAGTTTTCAATTTTTTAATATTTGATACATTATAATTGATAATATTGATACGACTGTGGTCACAACCATAACTTCTCAACACCATCAGCCTTTAACAGGTTAGTTATCTGTAGCAATGTGGAATTTGTCAACTCTGTCAGACATCAACACTGTCAGAACTTCTGTCTGACACACAGCCTGACACTGTCATTATTTATTTTTGTTTTAATATTTTCAATTATAAGAGTTCATGATTTTGGCTAAAACCTTGAGTTTTGAATATTTAAAGTTGTTAATTTTTCTGTTTCTTACAAGTTCAGTAATGTACTGTCATATGTGTCACCACTGTCAAAGGATTGTCAACTCCATCCAGATGGCCTTTGTTTGAAAAAGAAAAATAACTGCTACCCTTTTCTGTCAAAAGTGTTTTTCTAATAAAAACTTACCTTTTTAAACTGTCAAGGGGATTTTTAAGTTTTAAAGTGTTATTTTCTTTTATTGAGATTAAATATAAAGGTGGAAAATGTACACAAAAAAAGTTAAAAGGAGGTCGTTTAAGGTAGTTTAAAAATTTCAAACAAAGCATTTTTGATTAATTTCAAAACAAATATGTGTGATCTAGAAATTGTGCATAACAGATGGTTATCGAGTAAATATATTGTTCTGAGCAAAATAAATAAAAATAATGCAACATTTTTTTGTCTGACAGTGTTGACAAAAATCTAGTCCTGCTCTAAAACACAGGCAATTTAAAAAAAAAAAAAAAAATGTTATAACAAGGAGATTGTCCGTCAACATGGTTTGATAGCCAAAAACTTGTTTTATAAGAATATATAAATAGATTTCAGATACAATCAAATTCTTTTTTTTTTTTTCAAATTTAATCCGTTTTGTCCCACTTCTCAAGAATCACTGCAGAGATGTCCATAGTAATATTTATTCCTCTAATTCCACTAAACTCCTAATGTGAGCTGCAACTAAATCCAACATCAAACCTGTGAAAAATAAAGCATAAAAACACTGCTGTAAATCACTCTCATCAACTGTGAAAAGATGAATCTGATTAAATCTGACTGAATGGAAGAAGCCTCCATATTTTCCATGGAGGTATGCCTCTGTGTGCCTGTGTACAATGTGCCTGTGTGTGCTCACACACACAGGCACACACAAATTGTACACATTGGACATTGCACACACACACAGGCATGTTGTACACACTGCACATTGCACACAAACACACACACACACACAAGTGTGCCAAAAACGTAGTGAGGACGAGCTGTTTGGGCGAGTAAAAGCAGGACCTGGTTCTTTACCTGCAGCAGGTATCTCTGCTTTTGACTTATAAGAGCGGAGGTAGGAGCACACAGGTGGACTACATCTTGTATAGACGATGTAATCTGAAGGAGATCAGTGACTGCAAAGTAGTGGTAGGTGAGAGTGTAGCCAGACAGCATAGGATGGTGGTGTGTAGGATGACTCTGGTGGTGAGGAAGATGAAGAGGACAAAGGCAGAGCAGAGGACAAAGTGGTGGAAGCTGAAAAAGGAGGAGTGTTGTGTGGTTTTCAGGGAGGAGTTGAGACAAGCTCTGGGTGGCCAAGAGGTGCTTCCAGATAACTGGACAACTACAGCTAATGTGATCAGGGAGACAGGTAGGAGAGTACTTGGGGTGTCATCTGGAAGGAAAGTAGATAAGGAGACGTGGTGGTGGAATGAGGAAGTGCAGGAGTGTATACAGAGAAAGAGGTTAGCTAAGAAGAAGTGGGACACTGAGAGGACTGAAGAGAGTAGTCAGGAGTACAGGGAGATGAAGCGTAAGGTGAAGGTAGAGGTGGCAAAGGCCAAACAAAGGGCGTACAATGACTTGTATGCTAGGCTGGACAGTAAGGAGGGAGAGACTGATTTATACAGGTTGGCGAGGCAGAGAAATAGAGATGGGAAGGACGTGCAGCAGGTTAGGGTGATTAAGGATAGAGATGGAAATGTATTGACAGGTGCCAGAAGTGTGATGGGAAGATGGAAAGAGTACTTTGAAGAGCTGATGAATGAGGAAAATGAGAGGGAACGAAGAGTAGAAGAGGTGACCGTTGTGAACCAGGAAGTTGCAAAGATTAGTAAGGATGAAGTGAGGAGGTCACTGAAGAGGATGAAGAGTGGAAAGGCAGTTGGTCCTGATGATATACCTGTAGAGGTATGGAAGTGTCTAGGAGAGGTGGCAGTAGAGTTTTTGACTAGGTTGTTCAACGAGATCTTAGAGAGTGAGAGGATGCCTGAGGAATGGAGGAGAAGTGTGCTGGTGCCGATTTTTAAGAACAAGGGAGACGTGCAGAGCTGTGGCAACTACAGAGGAATAAAGTTGATGAGCCACACAATGAAGTTATGGGAAAGAGTAGTGGAAGCTAGACTAAGGGCAGAAGTCAGCATTTCTGAGCAGCAGTATGGTTTCATGCCAAGGAAGAGTACTACAGATGCAGTATTTGCTTTGAGGATGTTGATAGAGAAGTACAGAGAAGGTCAGAGGGAGCTGCATTGTGCCTTTGTAGATCTAGAGAAAGCATATGACAGGGTGCCGAGAGAGGAACTGTGGTGTTGTATGAGGAAGTCTGGAGTGGCAGAGAAGTATGTTAGAGTGGTGCAGGACATGTATGAGAGCTGTAAGACAGTGGTGAGGTGTGCCGTAGGTGTGACAGAGGAGTTCAAGGTGGAAGTGGGACTACACCAAGGATCAGCTCTGAGCCCCTTCTTGTTTGCTGTAGTGATGGACAGGCTGACAGATGAGGTTAGACAAGAATCCCCTTGGACTATGATGTTTGCAGATGACATTGTGATCTGTAGTGAGAGCAGGGAGCAGGTGGAGGAAAACCTAGAGAGGTGGAGATATGCCCTGGAAAGGAGAGGAATGAAGGTTAGCCGCAGCAAGACAGAATACATGGCTGTGAATGAGAGGGACTCAAGTGGAATGGTGAGGTTACAGGGAATAGAGATAAAGAAGGTGGAGGATTTTAAGTACTTAGGGTCCACAGTCCAGAGCAATGGAGAGTGTGGAAAAGAGGTGAAGAAACGTGTGCAAGCAGGTTGGAATGGGTGGAGAAAAGTGTCAGGTGTGATGTGTGACAAAAGAGTCTCGGCAAGAATGAAAGGAAAGGTGTACAAAACGGTGGTGAGACCAGCGATGTTGTATGGCTTAGAGACAGTGGCACTGAGGAAAAGACAGGAGGCAGAGCTAGAGGTAGCAGAGACTAAAATGCTGAGGTTCTCTTTGGGAGTGACGAGGATGGATAGGATCAGGAACGAGTACATCAGAGGGACAGCGCATGTTAGATGTTTTGGAGATAAAGTCAGAGAGGCCAGACTGAGATGGTTTGGACATGTACAGAGGAGGGATAGTGAACATATCGGTAGAAGGATGCTGAGGTTGGAACTGCCAGGCAGGAGGCCTAGAGGAAGACCAAAGAGGAGATTTATGGATGTAGTGAAAGAGGACATGAAGTTAGTTGGTGTGAGAGAAGAGGAGGCAGAGGATAGGGTTAGATGGAGGCAGATGATTCGCTGTGGTGACCCCTGAAGGGAAAGCCGAAAGGAAAAGAAGAAGGTATCTCTGCTTTTATCAGGTGAACATGTTCAGGTATGATGAATTCAATTATCAAACCGGGAGACAGAGACAGATGGGGCAAGGGAAAGAGACAAGATGATAAGAGAGAGAGAGAGAGAGAGAGAGAGAGAGAGATTGCACGAGATCTCTCTCTCTCTCTCTCTGCTAGCCTGGTATGCAAATGAACTTTTACAGGAGAGCCGACCACACATTGCATGTTGCGTGCTGCTTATGTGGTTATAATGTGCCCATTATATTCTTGGAAAAGTGGCAGCATTGGTCATGATTGACATAAATATTAAGACTCTACCTCTCTGGGCCACAAATACGTAAGTAGTTGTTGAAATATCTTGTTCTGGTCCAAAGTACTGGACTTCATCATTAGACACCCCCCCAAACAGGCAAAACTCCTTTAGGTGCTTCCTAAAGAAGACGAGGGGTGGGACAGTGATGTTTCCGCTCCTCGGACGTCAGTGAATGATGTCAATCACAGCTTTTATTCTTTCTCAAACAGAACCATATCTCCCACAGATATGCTGATCCATCAGACACATAACTTTTGCAGCATTCCAAGATTCCACCTTGTTTGTGTGTGTGTGTGTGTGTGTGTGTNGGGGGGAGGGGGGCACACATACTCAGTGGCCAGAAAAATAGAATACCTGTTTACTATAATATAATCCAATACATCAATTAGTTTCATAATGGTAGTATTTCTTATAATAAATACTACCGTTATTAAACTAATAATGTTTAGTTGTTGACTCTGTGTAGGAGAGGTTCTGATTCAGCTCTCTGATCATGTTTGAGGCTGGAGTCTGTGTTTTTGTTTTACTGGTCTGCATTATATTGCACCATATTTGTAACATTTTGTCATGAATGAGGTGGATAAAACATTAGAAGCACCTTAAATCGAGGCTGGGTACCTGTTTGTAGTTGATGTCAGTGAATTGCTGGATGAAAGCACACAGGGCTTCAGTCTCGGCCTCAGATTCTTCTCCTGGTGTTAACTTGGCCCTGTAGCTCTGAACACCGAACACTGAACAGTTAGACCATATTCATTTTTAAAAGCATTAATATTAACCATATTAATGAATATAACACTGTTGGGTGACAATATAGGAAATATGATACATCATCATAAGTTGATATACAGCATCAAATTAATGTCATACATTGTAGGGCGTGTATCAATTTACATCCATCCATCCTTTTTCATCCTCTTATCCAGGTCCGGGTCGTGGTGGCAGCAGACTAAGCAGCCTGATCCACACTTCCACACTTAGTTAAAATTTGATTCTGAACTTTTCCTTGAAATTCCATAAATCAGATATTGTTAATGTTCCCACTGCTGATATCACCCAATAAAATCAATACGTAAAATACATAAATTATTATTTGATGTAATTTCCACAATATTTTCTGATCTGCTTGGAGAAATGATCACACGCTCTCACTTCCTCTTTGCGGACTACTCAGCCCAAAACGTGACCGTGTTATTACAACTAAATCAATGTTGTGTGTAGGCGTGTGAGTACCTCCCCTCACCTGTGTGTGTGCTGCCACATAAGAGTGTGATCCATCAAACAAAAAGAGATGCTCCACAGGCTGATTTTGGCTCTGTAGCTGAGACACCATCTCAAACGCCACACAGGCTCCAAAGGAGTAGCCGGCAATCCGGTAAGGTCCATCTGGCTGAACCTGTCTGATACAGTCTACATAGTAGGCTGCCAGAGACTGGATGCTGTCCAAGGGAGCAGCTGGAGGACAGGGGAGGAATAACCATGAGTTTAGCTGTAGTTTGTAAAATCAAACTACAATTTTAATGTAATTTAGTGCAACTCTGCAATATTTAATGGTAACAATCTGTACTTGATCTTTTTGCCTAATACAACCTACATCACTTTCAGAAAATGGGGAAAGCCATACTTACATGCCAGAGCACAACAGATCTGATATTAGTTTCTGATAAAGTATCAGAGTGGAGTTTTAACTTATAGCATCAGTGATCATTTTCCAATTTATTGCACTAGAAAACTACAGAGGTAGATTTACTTTACAAATATAAACAAAACATTACAACCTGACCAAACATTACTCTGCAGATCATCTAAAGGGAAAAATTGGAGGTCTGGACTGGACTCCAATTTTAAAAACTAGAGATGTCGATCTGGCCTCAGAGTATTTCAAATGTCTATTTCTCTCAGTCATTGCCTCTTTGGCTCCTATAAGGTCTATTAGGATCAAGTAAAGGTCCAGCTCCCAGATAGACTGTCATCGTACAAGCCACTCATATAAGGAAAAAGCCAGGTGATCTAACTTATTTCATTCAATTTAAGAAAATTAGGAATGAAGCTCAGCAGTGGGTCAGGGAGGTTAAGAAAAACTACTTCTTCCACCTAATAACATTTCATTCTCACGGTCAAAGGGCCACACATTAAATAATACAAAAATCATGATCATGATGTGACCTGTGTCTGACTGCGCAGATCGGATCGCATTTGGCTTTTTTAACATCTCACTGATCTGCGCATGCGCATATGGCATCTCGTCTTTATTCACTGCCGGCGCCAGTAAAAATAACTATGGAGGAGAGCAACAACAGCGACGGGGGTCAGTGGAGTTTTCGGTGAACTGTTCATCTGTGACTTGTGAACATCGGGGTCCACCATAGAGCTCCGCCCTCGTACCCACACACTGACACTGACGCATAGAGCAGAGGCTGAGCCCAGTGGTTCCTGAGCTCCAGACTCAGGAGCTCACAGTCAACCAGTAAAATTACACTTCTCAAATCCGCTTGTAAAACTAGTTTGAATGTTTTCAGTTAGTTTGAACATTATGTTTTCAACGTGCTGAAAACATTCAGTTACATATGAAACGACGTGCACGAAAATACGTGACAAACTTCTGTCCACCTTACTGTCGCTTATTGTTGTTGCGTATTGTACCATGCAGCTCACATTTTAGTTACATCTGTGCATGTGTGGCAGTTTCGGACCTCAGCGTGTCCACACGTGTCTGATACAGGTCACTTACAAACATGAATGTGAGCGATCAACACAAAAAGATTGGATCTGATTAAAAAATCGGAACTGAGCATTAAGGCTTGTAATGTGGACATAGCTTATGTTTATTCATGTGGGATAAGTTGTCATGTAACTTTGCAGTGTAACAGTGATGTTAGCTTATACTGGCTTGTGTAGATGGGCACATGAGCATGTGTGTAAGGCTACATTCACATTACAGGCCTTAATGCTCAATTCCGATTTTTTAATCAGATCCGATCTTTTTGTGTTGATGGTTCACATTCATGTTTGTAAGTAATCTGTATCTGACATGAGTGTGAACATGCTAAAGTCCTAAACTGCCACGCATGTGCAGATGTAACTAAAATGTGAGCCGCATGGTACAAGAATAAGAACAATAACTGCGACTGTAAGGTGGACGGCAGTTTGTCACGTACAGTATTTTTGTGTATGTTGTTTCATATATAACACTAGATCTTCAATGTGCTGAGAATAACATTCAAACCTGTTTTATAAGCGGAGTTGAGAAGTGTAGTTTTACTGGTGGTGACTGAGAGCTCCAGAGTCTGGAGCTCAGGAGCCACTGGACTCAGCCTCTGCTGTTGCTGCGTCAGTGTCAGTGTTTGGGTACGAGGTTTGGGTACAGTGTTTGGCTCTATGGTGGGACTGCCACGTTCACAGAGAAACAGTTCACTGAAAACTTGCCAACAGATTTTTCAAACTTTCATACTTAGAAAATTAAAGAGCAATTTCAGTGGTTTTCAAATTCTTCAAATTTTCCAATTTTTGAAACCTACACACTTTGAGATAGAAATTTCAAACCACCTTAAAACTATTCATCTTGATGATCTCTCTATGGGCTGTCAACAGAATTCTGAAATATTCAACTTTATTTACTTTTTTCAAATTTTACAATTTTTCAGCTTCTCTAACACCTTCATACTTTCATTTAAAAATGCCATTCCACATTTAAAACATTTTTCAGATCTTTCATTATTTCCAATGGATTCCAATTGTTTCTAACTTTCAAACTTTCTGAGAAAATTAAAGGGAAGTTTTAGTGGTTTTCAAATTTTCCAATATTTGAAACCTAACTACTTCCACATTCCACAACTTAACTGTGTTAAGCCTGACTAGCTCTTTAAGGGGTGTCAACAGATTTTTCCCATCTTTCATACTTTTTGAATTATTAAACTTTATTTAAACCAATTTTTACAATTATTCAAAAATGTCCAAAATTTCCAATTTTCAAAGCTCAACTACTTCCACATGGTTTGAAACTTCAAACCAATTTCATAGTGTTCAGCTTGATGTATACTTCAAATACATCCCCAACAGAATTTATTTATCTTTTATACAGTAGTTTTCAAAATATTCAACCATATTTAAGCACATTTTTTTCAATTTTCATTTAAAATATTTCCACTGAACTGCATGCAGACATTCAAAGCGTCTTCACATCTTCTCCTCTTTCAGCTCACTTATCACCTGTTGTATTCTTATGCTACAATTCAAACTTCTTCATCTTTTCAAGCAACTTTGAATCAATTTGAAGCAAGTTTCAATCAGTTTCAAGCAAATGCTTCAAGTGGCAGGTTCAGCATACAATCACCTTGCAGTTTCTTCAGAAACTGCACCTTCTAGTTATTGTTATTATATATTAATGACTTGAAATCAGTCAGTGCTGCAAATCTTTTTCAATATGCTGATGATTCCGCCATTCTGGCCTCCCACAAAAATGAGTCCACATTAAAGACCATCCTATGTGAGGAATTTAGTATGATTAAAGCTTGGCTAATAGACAATAAGTAATCCTTATATTTGGCTAAAACTGAATTAATTTCTTTGATCAAAAGCCAGGATTAACAAGTTGAGCTCAAACTGTCTTGTTCTTGGAGAGCAGACTTTTTCAGCTAAATCTTCTGTGAACTATTTTGGATTTTTGTTATAGATAGCAATCTGAGTGGAGAGAATATGGCACTAAAGACACTAGGAAAAGTCAGCAGACTAGGTTTTTAAAAATAAAAGCTAATTTCCTTGATGGGGATAGGGGATAGTTTGAAACTGTTGGCCAACTCTCTTGGCTTGTGCTGTTTTGATTATTCAATGTGTTCATGGTTTGAAGGGCTGAGAAAATTTATCAATGATAAATATCTGACAATTATCTCACAATAAGTTAGTTAGTTGTTTTAGGTCTGGATCCAAGGGCTCATGTTGGCAAACAGCAATTCCAACAGCTCAGGTGGTTTCCTCTGAAGGCTCCAGTGTTAATTTCATCGACGAAAATTAAAATGAAAAATGCTTGTTGATGACCGTTTTTCCAGGACTAAAACTAAACAAAAATTAAAGAAAAGTAAATCATTGTAAACAAAAACTAAAACTAAATTTACCGCAATTTTCGTCATGAAATAAAAACTAAACGCAAACAGTAATATTAACAAATGGGCAAAGCATTTTTATCATTCTGAGGGTATTAAATTTTCATATTTCGGTATAAAACACTGTTTAGTTATGACTGGTGACAGATTATCTGCTCTGTGCATCCAGTTAAGGCCAGTGAGTAAACTCAACTGGCCTTAACGTGTCAACATGTCTCTGGCTCTTGGAAAAAAAAAAAAAAAAAAAAAAAAAAACAGACTTATGGAATCACTTTATGCATGTGCACAGTGAGAAAACAGAGTGCTAACTATGCAACAAGAAAATAACTGGAAAAACACCACAAACCTCAAGAGGCATTTGAAGCTCTACCCAGCTGAAACTTATAGGAACGTAAGCTAATGGGGATAACTTTAGCTTAGCAGTAACATCAGGTTAGCTGATTTGCTTGTCTTTTATGTTGACTTAACATTTAATGTTTGTATTTCATACCTAATGGTTGTCACATTAAAATTGTATGTGTTTGCTAGCAAATTGACTTAAACGTTATCATCAGTGTTTCTGGCTATTCACCTCTGACTGAAATCAGACTGAAAAGCTGCTGCCTGTGATAGCTTAGCGTGGAAACGTTAACAGCTGAGCTATAGGTGAGGATATATAATATATAAAAAGAAAAATGCTATCTATGTGAGCTTAACTTCAGACATGAGCTAACCATAGCATTAGCTGTGATATAATATATAAAAGGTGATATACAATATATAAAAAGAAAAATGCTATCTATGTGAGCTTAACTTCAGACATGAGCTAACCATAGCATTAGCTGTGATATAATATATAAAAGGTGATATACAATATATAAAAAGAAAAATGCTATCTATGTGAGCTTAACTTCAGACATGAGCTAACCATAGCATTAGCTGTGATATAATATATAAAAGGTGATATACAATATATAAAAAGAAAAATGCTATCTATGTGAGCTTAACTTCAGACATGAGCTAACCATAGCATTAGCTGTTAGCTGGAGAGAACATGCTAAGAGGACAGCTAGTAACAACAGCTGAGCAAAAACGAACAAGTGACTGACTGTAGCCACTTTAATTTACCCCATGTTACACAAACAACCATATATGAAAAAGAATGAGTCTTAAATTGTGCTGCAGAATAACAAACTTTTTCAGAGAAATTAAGCTCATATACAGAGATGGCATTTTTGTTTTAAGTTTATTTGTTCCTCCACTAGTATTCAAAACTACCTGACTGAAAAAAAACCCCCAAAAAAACAAATCTACATTCACTAATTTACAGTTGATTCAGGTTTAAACTTACAGCATCGTAGGGTCTATGTTGTGACTTTACATTTGTTAAAGACATGTTTTATAGATAAACATGTTACTGTGTATTAACTGCATGGTATGTTTTAGTGACTCATTTTTCTCTCTAAATATGGAAAACTGAAATTGTCAAGTAAAACTGTAGTTTAATAGATAAATGTATAAGAAGAAAAATGGCATCTATATGACCTTGACTTTAGACATCCTCTGAAAAACTTCCTTTTTCCTCTTCCTTTTGAAGATTGACGAATAAGCACAAATCAACAAGACATTAAGAAAAGTCTATGACTAAAATTGGACTAAATACCACAAAATTTTCAAGAACTAAAACTAGACTAAATTAACTCTAATTTTCGTCGACTAAAACTAATGGTAATGAAAAGACTAAAATAAGACTAAAACTAAAAAAGATTTTCGTCAGAAGACTAAAACTAAAACTAAATTAAAATTGGGTGCCAAAATTAAGGCTCAAACCGTGCAGCCCCAACTTAGCATGGGTCATAATATTTACAACAACAGAGCCCCAAAGTATCTCAGAGATCACTTTCAGAGGGTTGCAGGAACTCGTACACATCACACCAGAGCCAGTGTCACTGACCTGTGTTTGCCCAGATTTAACACCAATATGGGCTCATGTTCTTTTAAGTTATGGAGCCAGAAACCTGAATAAGTTTCCTTTAAAATTAAGATTAAAATCAAGAACATTGGTAATCTATGGAGCCTGGGAGAGAGCTCATGGAGAAAAAAAAAAGTTAAGCTGTTTGCATGACTTACTAACTCTTTTGCATGACTTAACTAAATCGTGCGCACGACTTACTAATTTTCAGTGAACTGGAAAAAGTAGTATCATTTAAAATATGTTCAAGGGATACCAAAGATATAAGAACACGGTGTTTGACAGCTAAAAACTTAACTATATCCGCTTATTTGAGGCCAAGATGAAAATAAAATTATGGTATATTAAATCCAAACAGTCCACAGTGTGTGCGTGTGTCAACCTGCACACCTGTCAATATTGAAATATGGGAGATTTTCTGGGACATGACACCCCACCCCAGCCCTTATTCTCTCATTGAAAGCTTTGCTAGCATGACTGTATTATGTTTGTTTATTCCTCCTACAAGAAACTGTTTCAACCAACTTTGGTTCCGCTTGGCTTCAGATGTTTCCTGGTAAGCACGCCTCACTTGTGTGCCGCAGAATGACCGAAACAACTTGATTGCGCCAATTACAATTCTGTATAACTGTCAAAACACAGGGGATTTATGGCAGAAATTACCGAACGGGAGCACGGCGGGAGAGGGGTTGAAGATATGGGAGAAACCCGGGAAAAATGGGAGTGTTGACAGGTATGTCACGTTAGTTTGTTCCGTTCTGAGCAGTGCAAGAAGCAAATCTGAAGACAGTAAAATTGTGTTCTTCTTCCGGTTCACTGAACTGTCAGTCAAGTAACTCGTGCGACNTCTGAAGACAGTAAAATTGTGTTCTTCTTCCGGTTCACTGAACTGTCAGTCAAGTAACTCGTGCGACCGAGTTAGTAAGTTGTGCGAACAACTTAGTTAACTTGTGCGAACGAGTTAGTAACTCATGCGAATGAGTTAGTAAGTCACATGAACAACTTAATTAACTCGTGCAAACAAGTTAGTAAGTCATGCGAACAAATTAATTTTTTTTCTCCTTGAGCCCTCCCTGGCTCTGTAATAATCATCACAGCTTTAACTAAAAGAAAAAAAAGGTTAAATTGTGGTTATGAGTAGTGCACCTGTGTGAGCTCACTGCATTTGTCTTATCCGTTTGTATTACATTTGTTAATGGTGGTCTGTTCTGTTTTTATTGTTGATAACTTGGACGTTTATTTTATCTAGCAATACCTAGCCAACTGGCTATGCTTTCTTGACTTGATATATATCAAGGACCATAATGGAAACAAGTCTTGGACTTTTGTGTCGTCCTTGACATTTGAGATTTGTCTGTTTTTATGTCTCTCATTGTCAAATAAATAAATAAATCAAAAGCAGAAAAATTAAGCATGATGAATTATCGTTGGAAAGTGAGCCTATGTAACAGGTTTTCATTAACATACTGGGCTGAAAATAAACCAAAGGTAGAGTTGCCTGACAAATCCATGATACATTCTTAACTGCAGTCCTTGTGACTTGGCTTGGCTGAATTAGCTTGGGAAAGATGCAATTTCAAGTATGCTGTACAATACTCGATTCACAGTTTTTGCAATACTGAAACACTAAATTAACTGTTTCTAAAAATGACCCTTCCCCAGTGGTATTTTCTTGAGCTTTTTACACTGAAAACCTGCTCGAAAACCATTAAATTTCTCCAAATTATCAACCAAAATTAATTTCTAATAAATTAAAAGTCAAAAACAGGTAGGTAGATATTTTACTCATTCTCAATGAAAACTGTATTATACAAAATTTGATGTCACCACTTCAATGACAACTGAGCTTTTCTCAATGCAAAAGGTGGCAGTGTAAATTGCTAGTTTTTTTAACTTATATATTAGATAGCATTCTATTGTTTTTTTTTTCCCATGTGCATGCAGTTTACCTTTAGTGCATTGCAGGCCATAGCAAGATACACTGAGCTTGGAGGCCAGGGTTTTAAAGGCAGTGATGGAGCCCTCTATGGGGTGGACCAGGAAGAGCGGCCTCTCCTGGTTCTGTAACTTGTTGAGCGGTGTCACTGTTGGGCCATCAGGGTTGACCAGTAGGAGGCTGAGATCAGACTCCACCAGAGAGCGAACGTTTTCCTTCCTGGCTGGAGCCTGATGAGGTTCTGGAGGATTTGAAGAAAATAAGGAAAAAGATCACCGCGCGCACAAACACACACACACACACAAACACACAACTTTGTGTTTTTTGCTCATCTAAAGGTTTGGAAAGCCACAATTATGGTTTTAATGCTATGCAGAAACAAATAGATGCATACATAAATATTGGATTTACAACCAATTTGTTAATTAAACATTTCTGTGAGAGTAACTCTGGTTGTGAAACTGTAAGTAAGTAGCATACAAATGGGAAGTAAAGTTAAAAGATTTTCAATTTGTCTCATACCTTCTGATCCACCTGTCTTGCCATTTGTCAGATGTTGCAGTTTTTTGAAGGTGAGCTGGCGGATCTCCCTCATTGTTAGGACAATATCGTAGTCACGCTCCAGAGTCTGGCGAACCTCTACACCCATCAGGGAGTCCAGGCCCAGGTCAGCCAATGAGGCATCAGTGTTAAGGCTGCTCATATCCCGCACCCCTGAGAGTGAAGGGCACTTTCATGAATTTGGTTCAAAAATAAAGGCTCAGACAAGATTATCATGGCTCTCTACACGTTTACTGTAAGATGGTAACCATGACTTAGGGCAGAGTTCACAATAGTTTGCTTTTTCTTTTCTTATGCAAAGTAAAAATACAAAAAAAAAAAAAAAAAAAAAAAANAAAAAAAAAAAAAATTCACAAAAAAGATTTGTGAGGCAATATTATTTCTAAGCAGTAGAAGACCACCTAGATCACCTCTGTTTTTTCCTTCTTTGATATTAGGATATGGCCTAATATGTCTCTCTAGCATCTTTTGGCAGGAGAGGATTTGTGTAGCTGGTACCTTACCTAGAATATGAGCTACAGCCTCCACTAAGTCCTTCTGGCTTCCTGTCTCTGTTTTCACCACCGTCCTCTCTGCCAGCACAAAGCTGGACATCACCGGCTGCCGCTGGCACAGGAAGCGGTCGAGCACATCTAAGCATGATGCGATGCGCTGTGGGAGGGTGCCCCCAATCACTGTGTCATTGCCACCCATGGTTTCCAGCACCACACCAACATCCCCAATTGCACCCCACTGGACCGCAAGTCCAGGCAGTCCATCATAGCTGCGCTTCTCACATATGCGCTCCATGGCTGAGTTAGCATAACCATAGTTACTCTGGCCAGCATTGCCACGTCCACAGCTCACCGAAGAGAACACCACAAAGTGGCTGAGGTCTGGACAAAAGCTCCTGGTCACTCTGGGGACAAAACCAACTCCTTCAAAATCAAACCCAGAAGCACTGCTTCATCAGAGTTTATCAACTTCAACAGAGGAAATATTGACCTTTGTTAAAACAATGATGAAAGGAAAATGTACATGTGTGTGCACGTGCATGTTAATGTGTCTTACTTGTCCAGGTTTATGGTGCCATCATTTTTAGGTTTGTTCACATCAAGGAACAGCTCGGGAGTTAGGTTCTCCAACATGCCATCTTTTAACACCTGATTAAACAAAATGCAAATGAAGTTTATCAGAAAGTTGAGGCACAGAAGAGTAAAAGTGAGTTTAAATGAAGAACTAACGCAATAATATGTTGGTCTTAATCAGACCTGGCCATTACCAGCTACAGGAAGTTTAAGACAAACCACAGCATTTAATTTAGAAAGTTAGAAAATCCAATAAACAGACCCAAATAGACTTTTATTTTGAAATCAAATGCCTGTGTGTTGTAAACGCGTATGCCATTTTTTGTGAAACTGTGATGTGACGTTTGAAGCTGAGAGCATGTCACCACAGCATTGCTGTGCTGCTGAATCACGTCACACTATGCAAGTGAACAAGGATTCTCATTGTCTGTCCAACGCAGTTTTAGATGTGGAGGTTCAGCTTCCAGTAGTCTACTAAAAAAAAAAAGAGTGTGAAACGGTAAAAGGCTGAGGTTAAATATGGAGACATGCACTTAACTGTGAGGTTAGTGGTAAAGCTTTGTTTGTTTGGAAGTTTTTGTTTGTAAGGAACATGTATTCCTCTGAAGACTGTAGACATTAATCATGAGTCTCACATGGATGCTCTGTAAGTAAGCTAAAACTTACTAAATTATGGAATGTTACAGGAGTTTGGAATAGCATTTTCTCTATCATTCTCATCAGCGGTAGGAAACAATGCAGGAACAATTTCTGATGCAACCCTGTTTTAAAAAAGATGTGCAGTATAAAGCTTTTTATTGAAAGAAAATGAACTGGTTATTTTATTTTAACTTCATTACAATAAATTATATTGTGTATAATTATATTGTATAAAATGTAGCGTAGCCGCAGCGTCTGGAATTGATCCTTTTATTCCCCCGGGATCCATGACTGTCTCATGCTAATTGAGCCTGCAGACAACAAGAACAACACCCTTTGGACCCCAAGGGGCTACTGCCTTAGTGGCTAAAATCCTGCTGCAAATAACTTTTTTCAGATAATTCAGCAAGGAACCTCCACATCATGCTAAAAGACAGACATTCAGTCTCCATCCAAACGCGCGCACACACGCACACACACCTAGAGACAATTCCATTTTACAGGAAGAACTCTGAAAAGACAATGGCCAAAAGACCTTTAACACCAAGGTGTGAGCTACAGAAAAGGCACACCTCTCTGTCTCTCTCTGTCCTTCCAGGATCTGCAAATACAGAATGTGAATGTCAAGTTTTAATTTTGTGTTATTTGATTTAGAAGGATTTTGACTTTTACCTCAGGTGCCATTCAACAGAGACATTAACTAATCAACTTCTGCTCAGCTGCTGAGGACTGATGTGGCTGTGTCTGTAGCCAGACAGCCTAAAACACAAAGAATTATGGTCTGTATGTGCTAACTGCTGCTATCTAATCAGTTTGGACATCTGATTAATTTAACACCTTAGTCTGATAGTCGATAAATGTTAATTGTAATGAAATTTGAAATGAAATGTAAAAGTAAATTGTTGGACTAGTAAAATGATTTGCAACATGCGTAAGGATCTAGAGTTAGAACTATTAAGAATGAATCTTGAAGGAAATGCTACAGTGCTTTATTGAATGCTGCTATATGTGGATATCTAGGTATAACCGAAAGAAATTGATGTTGGAGGAAAAACGGACTCAAGTTATTAGATGGGATATTTAGGATATTCAGAGATCAAGCAGAATAAGACAAATTCCCAGAATGTCCTGCAACTGGAACTTCCTACAAGTGCTGCCTCCCATGGCATTTAAATGGTTGTAGCCCTCTTCTCACTCTGTCTCTTCTCTTCTCTTCTGTCTGGCCTTCGTCCTGCTGAGGGTCGTGAGGCTCCCAACTTCTTATCCCCGTCATTTTTCCCTTGTGTGTCTTTGTTCCCTAATCACATGTTACTTCCAGTCTCCATCTTCCCTCTGCGTCTCTTTTCCCCATAACTTCTCGCAAGAACTTTGCCACTTTGCAAAGCAAGTCAGCTAAAGCACCGAGTCAGTTCAGGTGAATCTTGTTCACTCCTGACAAAGAAGAAAGCCAATCTCACTACCTGAGTCAACCCCAGGACCACCACCACTAAGATGCCTTCGCCAACCTGCATGGGACCGATTGCATCCACATTGTCCCGTTGAGCCAGAAGATTGAACAAGCACTGTGGTTTCCAGCTGAGAAACCTGAAGAATTCACCAATCAATTGCAACAATTGACATTCCTCTTCCTGAAGAATCAGCCAACAGGAGGAGGTCCAATCCGGTTATCAACCAGCCAAGTCTCCTGCTGGATCGACTGAATCCAGCACCGGCTTCACTCGCAAGTACTCTGTCATGGAGTGATTAGAGAGAAACTTGATTCTGACTTCGCTTTCCTTCCTTGCTAATCTTGTCTTAGTTAGGGCTAGCTATTTAGTATCACCGATAGCACAGCTGCGCCATTTTGATGTGCTAAAAGTGACTCCTTTCTCCTCCACTGCCAATCATTCCTGCATGATCTGTGCTGGCTTCAAGGTTAAAGGGTTAAAGGTTAAAGTTTGTTTATTGTCATTCCAATGCATGCTGGTACATGAAAAAGAACAAAATACAGTTCCTCAAGTCCCGGATGACAATGACATTAATTATAAAAAGATCTATTAAAATCAATTTTATAAACAATACAAATATAATTATAAAAAATCCATAGAAATAACAGAAAGTCTGTAAAAAATAAGAGTGTAAAAGAAAGTATAAAATGTTCGTGTTCATGGGCTGAGCAGTCTATGTTGCAACGTGCCCAGGTACAGTGGTAAACATAGAAGCCTTGGCAATGATAAGTGCAAAAGTGGCAGCAGCAGCAGCAATGGAGCAATTGCAGCAGTCTGAAGTGCTGTCTACTGAAGTGCTGTCTAAGGTGCAGTGTCTGTACAGCAGTTTATGTGTTTTGAGACTGAGTTTCTGAGTTAAGCAGTCTCACAGCATCAGGGAAGAAGCTACTCCTCAGCTTGGTGGTCCTAGCCCTGATGCTGGGGGCAAGGGAGCAAACAGTCCATTAGCATTAGGGTGGAATCCTTGATAATGCAGGAGACCTTCTTCCTGCACCTGTTGATGTAAATGTCGCTGATGGTGGGTAGGCTGGTGCCATTGGTCTTCTGAGCAGATTTAACTACCCACTCTAGTGCCCTTCTGTCTGCAGAAGAGCAGTTTCTGTACCACACGGTGATGCAGGAAGTGAGGATGAGCTCCACCACATGTCTGTAAAAAGAAGTAAGGACTAGAATGCCCAGGTCAGCGCAGTTCAGCTTCCTCAGGAAGTAGAGGTGTTGGTGAGCCTTCTTCACTATAGTGGCCGTGTTGCTCCTCCAGGTGAGATTGCCAGTGATGTTCACTCCCAGGTATCTGAAGCAGGAGACCACCTCTACAGCTGCTCCCCCGATTTGTGTGTGTGTGTNGGGGGGGGGGGTGGTGGTGGTGGTGCCGGTCTTTCTAAAGTCTACAATCAGCTCCTTTGTTTTCTTTATATTGAGGGAGAGGTTGTTTACTTTGCACCAAGCCTCCAAGCTGCTCACTTCCTGCCTGTACTCGGCCTCGTCACTGTGGATGATGAGGTCCACCACTGCTATGTTGTCAGTGAATTTCATGATGTGATTGCTTGGATACTTGGGCTGAACAGTCATAGGTTAGCAGTGTGTACAGCAGGGGGCTCAGGAGGACGATGGGGGAGGATGAGATGTTATTGATGCTAATGGTC
The DNA here is from genome assembly GCA_014773175.1 of Lucifuga dentata. NCBI lineage: Eukaryota > Metazoa > Chordata > Actinopteri > Ophidiiformes > Bythitidae > Lucifuga > Lucifuga dentata. The sequence continues at coordinate 35,196 of VXCM01005842.1, forward strand.
TGAGGCCTATTTGTTAAAATGTCCAGTACCCAGTTGCACAGTGATGAGCTCAGTCCGAGTCCTAGAAATTTGTTCACCAAGGTTTGTGTGATGATGGTATTGAAGGTGGAACTGAAGTCCAAGAAGAGCAGACTGACGTAGGAGTCCTTGCTCTCCAAGTGACTGAGGGCCAGGTGAACTACAGATGAGATGGCATCAGCAGAGGAGTGGTTCTCTCTGTATACTGATGGGCCTCTATTGTGATGTCGATGGACTTTTTCATGTGTGTCATGACCAGACAATCGAAGCACATGTCCAGATGTTCGAAGCACTTCATCACTACTGGGGTCAGTACTACTGGTTGGTAGTCATTCAAGCATGACACAGAGGAGCTCTTTGGGATGGGGATGATGGTGGAAGTCTTTAGGCAGGTTGGTACAGTCACCTGGGTAAGTGAGATGTTGAAGATGTCTGTTAGTACCTCAGAGAACTGGTGTGTACAGTCCTTAAGGACCTGACCTGGGATGTTGTCCAGGCCTGTGGCCTTGCAGGGACTGACTTTCTGCAGGAACCTCCTCACTCTTCTGCAGTCACACTGAGGGGCAGTTCACCTGGTGGGGGAGTGAGCCTGGAACTAGGAGAGGTGTTGGAATCCTCAAAATGAGCATAAAAGTTGTTGAGAGCATCAGGAAGTGATGGGTCCCTGGAGCATTCTGTGTATTTCTTATTATAGTCCGTGATGTTCTTGATGCCCCTTCACATGCTGCAAGGGTTGTTGATGGAAAAGTGACCCTGGATTTTGAGTGCATAGGCAGCTTTTGCCCTCTTTATACCCACAGTCAGGTTTCTCCTTGCTGCTCTCAGTGCAACTGAATCACCAGACCTGAACGCAGAGTTGCGGGTTTTCAGCAGGGATTGGGCCTCTGCAGCCATGGTTTCTGGTTGGGTTGGATGGTGATTATTCTGGTGGTGGTGACATCCTCAGTACACTTACTGATGTATCCGAGGAAGGATGACGCACATTCCTCCAGATTTATGTCTCCTGCACTCGTTGCTGCCTCTCTGAAGATCTGCCAGTCAGTACATTCAAAGCAGTCCTGGAGCATGGAGGCAGCATTGGTGGGCCACACAGTGATGGTCTTTGGTGTTGGTTTGCTGGACTTCAGCCTGGGGGAATAAGCTGGGATCAGCATGATGGAGATGTGGTCAGAGGGACCGAGGTGGGGGTGGGGCATGGCTCTGTATGTCCCCCATCTGTTTGTATACACACATTCAAGCGTGTTTGTTCCCTGGGTGGCAATGGTGACATGTTGGTGAAACTTTGGTAAGCTGTCTGTCAGGCTGACGTGGTTGAAGTCATCATGTAGAGTGCCTCTGGGTGTTTATTTTGAAGTGAGCAGATGTTATCATGAAGTTCCTTGCGTGCATCATTAGCGTTAACACTCGGGGAAATATAAACAGCACTGATGAAAACCACTGTAAACTCCCACAGCAAGTAATGTCGGCAGCATTTTATTATTAAGTGTTCTACTGCCTCAGAGCAATGGCTACTGATGATGGAACAGTTTGTGCACCAACCTTTGTTGACATATATACATAGCCCATCTCCACAGGTTTTCCCTGACAGGTGATTTCGGTCTCCTCAGAAGAGCAGTACTCCACTGAGTAGTTGAAAAGCTGAGTCTGGCAAGTTGCTGTTCAGCCAGGTTTCCTGCAGAATAAGAGCACAGCAGTTCCTCATCTCTTGGTGTGCTCCTAGTCTTAGTCGAAGCAAGTCCAATTTGTTATCCAGTGAGCAAATGTTGGCCAAGAAAAAGTGATGGAACAGCTGGCTTGTTCGTGTTAGCTTTTAGCATTGGCTAACAGACTGGCCCGCTTGCCCCTCTTTTGCCTCCACGTGCGCTTCCTCTTGCCATCGAACTGGTGTAATCTGGTAATCGGTTAATCTTTATCTGGTGTTAAAGCCACAAATCAGCAAAGGAAACATACATTCTGCTTTAGAGATCCTCGTTTGACTGACTGACACTAAAATAACAGTTGAGCGTGTATTTTAACCTCCATAGCGCAATCGCGCTGCACGGGGTGTGTGTGTGTGTGTGTGTGTGTGTGTGTGTGTGTGTGTGTGTGTGTGGGGAGGGTGTTTGACAAACTCAGCGTAGCAGTTCAGGTGATTGAACAAAGCACCTGAATGTGTGTGAGATCGGATCCAAACTCACCCTTTAAAAACTGACTGTTATGTGACTTTTTCTCCACATAACGTGGAGAGTGGCACCCCAAATTAAATAAAATTGATATTTCTTCATTGAAATTATGATCTTAACATTACGACTTTGATAAATTTAATTATTGAGCATGTTTACACGCTACAGGTGTCAGCATATCTGCGCTCCCAATGCACTTTCAATGAGGAAAAATCTTGTTGTTTTTTTCAAAAATCAACTGTGGCTGTTATAGCGCTCCCATCAGGTCGATTGATGACTCATATTTTGCACACATGTCTACTGCACATGTCCACCAAATGTGGTAACAATAGACTAATTTGTTTATGAGATACAGCAGGTTTTGTTGAATGAGACACACCCACTCAAATTTGGCAGTCAATTGTAGCAAAACGATAATAAATATCAAAAAACATCAAATGGAACTTGTGTTCGCCTTGGTCCACAGAGATTACACGTCACATTTGGTGTCAACTGAGCTAAAAATGTAGAAAAGTGTTTAGGATAAATTTTAAAATGGCAGAAAAATCTAGTACGCCAGAAATGGGTGTGGCCTATATGGATGGATGTGTCTCAATCCAAGAAATCCAGGGGAAAAAAAGAATTTTGAACATAGGACACATGGGTCAAAAATTATAAGCCAAAATGTGAAAGTGGTTATTACAATGCCACCATCAGGCCAATAAGGGTAATTTTATTTTTGGCAGTAGAGGGTAACATTTACAATCTATCTGCAAAGATTGGTTGCTGTAGCCCTTTCACTTTTGAGACAAAAATTCTCGAAATTTCTCCTGATTAGTTTTTCGTAACTTTCATGAAAACAGTTTGTCGCAATTGGGAAGAAAATGTACTTCTCTCTGTATCGGGCTGCACATTTTGATGTATGGTATGTGGTGCTATATACCCAACAGTGTCTGAATAATTATGCACCAAATAATTAGCGATTTTTCGCGATTTTACGAAAACTGCCAGTTGGATCAGTAACAAAAGATATAGCCACGGTCTTTGTGTCGTGCCACACATTTTGATGTATGACACGTGGAGCTGGGCACAATCATGTCGATAGTTACATGCCAAAGTTAAGGAAGAAGACAATGAAAGAATAAGACAAGCTAGAATTGCATTTCCTAAAGAAAATGTACCTGTGAGTTCTTCATCAGTTCAGCAATTGCTTCAGCAATTGCTGAACAATGAAATTCATTTCATTCTAGTCATTTCATTGCAAGTCTCTCCCTCTGTTGTGCTGCTTCCAGCCCAGCTCATAGATATTAGAGCTTTTATCCAATCAGATTTTCCACCTGTGCTGTCTCCGGGTAAAAAAAAAAAAATCTAGCCTGAAGCCTTCAGAATCTCCACTGAATCCCCTCTGCTGTTCAAGCAAATGGGACGATGTTGTTGATTGTCATATTCTTTAACCAATCAGATTTCCAGTTTGCCATGTTGAGCGTATTCTTTTACAGGCTAGGGCCTTCTAGCTGGCCTTGGCCTACGTCATCAGAGGACAGCATTATGCTACACAGCTAAACAGCCTGCCAGAAATTCATCAGAAGAAGAAGAGGGCCGGTTAGCTTAGCTAATTCAAATAAGCCTAGATAGCACGTAGCATTAATGTTTATTTAAACTTTCTTTCATGATAGATTCTTAGATGTAGTGCTTTAGATTTTTTGTTTAGATTTTTACTTAGTCCTGTTGTTTTTTAACACAATGGCTGAAGGAGGAGAAGAAATGGATTAACTGGTAATGTTTTTTTCACACTTTGGAACTGAAACGCATCGATGTAATATACAGCCGTGTCGTTAAACTTTTTATAAAGAAAGAAAGAAAGAAAGAAAGAAGGGAGGATAGACTTTGTCTTCAGATGATGAGCAACTTTGGTAAGTTTGATGGATTTTTATGTGGCTGGAATCTGTGGAGAAGCCTGTTGAATCTGATTGTGTTATTTGTGTTTTACATCATTTTTGCTCACTTGCTGGTTGTATGAGTTAATGTGATGGTTGTTGTGAGTTCTTGTTTCTTTGATAACACTGATTTGGACTATGCCATGTCTATTTGTGATGCAGCATCCTGTCATAATGCGTAATAATGCTACATCCTTGATGCTTTTAGTCACCATGTATTCATGTGTCTGCTGTTAGTGTGTTGTAACTGTCATAGGTGTTGATCCTCATGTTAAATCACTTTATTACTAGATAAAGGTTCTGTCACTGTGAATATGGGCTGGTTACATCGAATGACAACAGCCTGTAGCTCTAATGTCATGGTGAGGTTATTAGAAGATGGTTTAATTGTGGGAGGACAGCACTGAAGGCCTAGGTATAAAATACAGCCCGACACTGCTTAGCACAAATGAGAAAAACCAGTTAAACAGACTGATTTGGAATGATATATGTAGCTAAAAGTGTCTGCATACTGAAAAATTATCAACAGAAGCTGAAATGTTTCATTGAAAAGTTAACAGTACAACTGTAGCTTATGAGATACGAAAGATATTCAAATATGGAATAGCATGTCAGAGACAAGTCAGGAAAACAGCATTTAATTCTTGTACTGAGAGGGATTTGAACCTGTGTCTTCCTGGTCACAAGGCAGATAGCTAAACTTCTCAACCACTGTGGAAACAGACTAGTGTGTATCTGTGTGACCAATTTACCAAAATATATTAAATTACACCAGTGGCGGGCCGTGTATTTTATATCTAGGCCTTCAGTGTTATCCTCCCACAATTAAACCACCTTCGAGTAACCTCACCATGACATTAGGGCTATAGGCTATTGTCATTGGACGTAACCAGCCCATATTCACCGTGGTAGAACCTTTATCGGGTGAAATAAAGTAATTTTACACGAGGATCAACACCTATGACAGTTACAACACACTAACTGCAGAGACATGAATACATGGTGACTGAAAGCATCAAGGATGTAGCATTATTACGCATTATGACAGGATTCTGCATCACATATAAACATGGCGTAGCCCAAATCAGTGTCATTACCAAAGAAACAAGAACAAACTCACAACAACCATCACATTTACTCATACGACCAGCAAGCAAGCAAAAATGATGTAAAACACAAATAACACAATCAGGATTCAACACGATTCCTCACAGATTCCAGCCACATAAAATCCATCAAAGCTGCTCATCATCTGAAGATGAAGTCCATCCTCCTTTCTTTCTTTATAAAGAGTTCAATGACATGGTTGTATAGTACATCGCTGAGTTTCAGTTCCAAAATGTGAAAAAAGCGTTGCCAGTAAATCCATTTCTTCTCCTCCTTCAGCCATTGTGTTTAAAAAACAACAGGACTAAGTAAAAATCTAAACAAAAATTCGAAAGCACTACATCTAAAAATATAAACGTCACAAAAGAAAGTTTAAACATTAGACAATGCTACATTACATGCTAGCCAGGTTTACTTGAGTAAGCTAACTGGCTCTGTTCTTCTGATGAATTTAAGGCAGGCTGTAGCTGGAATAATGCTGCTCTCCAATGATGTACGCCTAGGCCAGCTAGAAGGCGCCCTGGTGTGTCAAAGAATATAATAAAATAAAAGAATATGCCCAACATGGCAAAGTTGAAATGTGATTGGTTAAAGAATATAACAGTCAACAACATCATCCCATTTGATTGAATAGCAGAGGGGATTCACTCAAGATTCTGAAGGCCTCAGGCTAGATTTTTTTTACCCAGAGACAGCACAGGTGGGAAATCTGATTAGATAAAAGCTCTGATTTCTATGAGCTGCACTGGAAGCGCGACTGAGGGAGAGAGTATCGGTAGGAATAAAATGAAGTTAATAATAAAACTTATAGGAATGAACTTTGTAAAATACATATAGCATTAATTAAAATATATATATTAAATTATAAAAACATAATTTGATGATTCTAACAATCTCTAGGCCAGCAGAGAAGGCCTTGCTGGCCCTGACAGCCCACCACTGCATTACACTGTGATTGTCTTCAGGCACTCATAGGTTATTGTTCGGTTCTAATCTAAAACTTTAAGCAAAAAACTTTAATCATGCCTAAAGTTTTTAAGTTGTTATTTAAAGACTTTAAGCATGATTATAATCAAATGCCTTAGCACACATGAGAAAAATCAAAGTAATTCTTGTGCCGAGTGGGATTTGAACCTGTGTCTTTCTGTTCACAAGGCATACAGCTAATCCTCTCGCCCGCTGTGGAAATAGATGATAGTGTGTGTCCGTTTGACTAATTTATAGTAATGTATTCTATTATACCGAGTGCTCTCATGCAGTCAAAGGCTATCGTTATGCTTGTTACCTAATGCATTACAGCTGGTGGAGCTGGCTGAGAGCACTGAGAAACACATAGAAACTGGGAAGCAAGAACAATGAGATGAGGAGATGAATACTCCATCAGCTTTATAAACCTATCAGATGAAGAGCTGAACGCTTATTATACTATCATTTGTTGATTGGTTGAAAAAATAATACTTTAAAAATCTGTAACCTTAAAAAAATTTGAAATTTGTTCCCCACCAAAAATCATAGCACACATGGGGAAAAATTGATTGAATAGATTGTTTGAATGGTGTATGAGGCTTGAAGGGTCTAGGAGTAATTGTGCACCAAAGTTCAGGGTCTAGTGCACATATGTCAAGGCCAGCGGGCCGAATGTGGCCCGCGGTACAAATAACTGGCCTGCCAGTATATAGCGCACACATTATGGATACTACAAATCCCAGAATGCACTGCAACAGCTGGCGCGTTCAGTACATTACACGCTGGAAAATATCTCACATATAAGTTTCTGAATCCACAATGAGTCTGCAAGACAGTCTCTGGAGCTGCAGATTTTCAGAAGCAAGGAATGCTGCATCTCCTCTCTGACTTCATATGCGGCTCAGAACGGCTCCTCTGACAGCCAGCAGACACTGGAGTGAAGCAGCAAGCTTTCCGTTCACATCGTTTCATATGTATCACCAGCTCTTAAATGTGCTTAAAGTAACATTCAAGAAAGTTTTACAAGCGGATTTGAGAAGTGTAATTTTACTGATGATGATTGTGGCTCCAGTCACCTGAAGCTGGCTGCAGCCTCAGCTGGCTCTGGCTGCTGCGTGAGAGTCACGTTACGCTGGTGTCGTGATTGTCTCGGGAACTGAGGTGCCTCACTGTTTTGTTTATATATATATATATATATATATATTTTTTTTTTTATTTTTTTTTTCCAAGATGTCTGCAAGTGTGCCCCTGAAACAAAACAACTGCTTCGCAATGTATCATGTAATGCATGGTAACTTTGACGGAGCTTTCTGCCTGATCAGTGCTGTCATTCCGCTGCGCTTGCCGGCTCCATCCAATCTGATGTAAACGGCAGTTATGCAGCATTGACAATGTTGAAATCTGTTTTGACCATATAGCATGGGTCTCTGCCATCACACAAAGCTATTTTTAATATATCTATCTTTTATATTCGGCTGTAAACCACCAAGATATTCAGAGTGCCATTTACTCTCCATTACTGGCCACGAACCGTTGCCCACCATTTCCACCCGACTTCCGCATGATAAGGTAAAAAAAAAAAACACGTGACTGAAATCAAACTATCAACACTTGAAGCGCCAGCTCCCCTCCCCTCCTTGCCCATCCAGTCATTTTTAATGAACTTTTAGCTAGTGCATGGAAAAAATGGCCAAAGGAAAGGTAGACTCTGAAAACAGGCTTTCAGCACAGGTGAGAGTTAGAGAAGCCGTTTACTGTCGTTAGGGATAAACCTGTTAGTCTTGTTAGCAGAGCTGACATGGCTGTAATTAAAGAATATAACATAAGAAGGCATGATCACATTTAAAATATTCTCATTTTGCTTGTTGAAGTTGTTAATGAAAAACAAAGAGTGATTTTAGATTTCTCTTGAGAAAAATCAGTTTTCTGGCTATTTCCTGTGATAAAACTTTTTCATAGGAAATGAGTCAGTGAAACACTGCTGATAGAGAGGAAGACATAAAAAAATATTATTTATTTTGAATTTGATCTCTCATTTGTCTGTTTTTTCATAGCTCTGGTTTGTTCTGAATTCTATAAGATGTCTTGGGAGCAGCGGTTAAAGTGAAGTTCATATTAGTANCTCTGGTTTGTTCTGAATTCTATAAGATGTCTTGGGAGCAGCGGTTAAAGTGAAGTTCATATTAGTATGAATAATTTGTCATAATCTCTGATGAAAATGAGGCCAATATAAGTCTGTTTCCAATAAAGGCTGACCCTGTTTGACCCTCAACGTGGACCCAATTTTTAATTTTGGCCCCCTCTGTGATTGAGTTTGATACCCCTGGTCTAGTGTATAATAAGTAATAAGAAAAAGAAAAACCAAGCAGAACAATACCCTGTAAGTGTACTGTAAGTATACAGCATTTTAGGATGTGTGCTTTTGCAAACACATACAATTAATCCTGTCACTGTGTGAACCTGTTTGCAGATAGTATAAAATACTAAGAAATATTCTGTTATGGCCAATAACTTAGCTAGAATTTTACAATAATGAGCAACCATAAACAAAATGGTTTACTTGCAGAAGATCAAACCTTCACAGAAAGTACCAGAAAACATGCTCATGTAAAAGTGTTAGCTGCTTAGCTGGCTGTTTCCTCTATTCTAACCCAAATTTTCTAAGAAAGCTGTTGTGCATTACTGCAGCAATCAATGAAGCTTAGCTGTAAGATTATGTTGAATGTTTTCAGAATTAGTGGATTATGCCTTTTCACCATCACACCTGTCAATTTGAGTTTGACAGAACTGTGGTTTTGAGGGCTGAAGAAAAAAATGTGGGGTCCATATTATGTATCAGATTATGTCTACTACATGTTGCATGATGGAGAATCAGATGGAAGTGAAGAGTTCAGAAGGACAGATAATCAGGTGTGTTACCATGGCAAGGTGAAAGACTCCTCCCACAGGGCCCAGCCTGCAGGCCTCAGCGATAAGTCGCTCTGTTCCCTCCAGTGTGCCGANCTCCTCCCACAGGGCCCAGCCTGCAGGCCTCAGCGATAAGTCGCTCTGTTCCCTCCAGTGTGCCGACGTCGCAGGTCGACACCAGCACCTCCACGCCCCGGCTCTGCCAATCACGCACTCGCTTTGCCTGGTAACCTAGCAATAAGTATAGAGTATAACTGAACGGAAGCTGTTTATCGTGTCACCACGTATCAGATGTGTCATTTGTGATTCTTGCTTTGTGTCTGTATCACACAGCATATTGTGCGGACATATTTGTTAGGGTTATGTTTACATGTTACATTCTTGGTCATCTGTGTCAACCGATTTCAAGTTTTCTTGACAAAATAGGTTTGGTTTCAACATTGGTAGGGACATTTTTTGTCGGATGACCAACATATGCACATGCTCAGTTTACCTTTTTCTATCATACATACACACAGCTTGATTCTATAAAATATTTGCTGTATTCATTTATGTGTTTATTCATTATTTACAAGTTTATTAACGTAAACAAGACTTGTATGTATTTTTTTTTTTTTATCAGCCTTTAAACAGATATTTCATTGTATACAGACTTGTTGTATACATGTAAATCTGAAACTAAAGGTAATATTTCAAATTGACATAAGATAGAGTTTACATTTAAACAATTATAGGTATGAACAAACGACTAAGGTCTGAAATTTACCAAAGAATGATTTCAGAACAGTGATGGCATCACTGATGTATGATTTCAGTAATACGTTTTTCAAGTTTGGGAAATAGGGTAGACCTGGATATTTCTTATACTAGCTAATCTGAAACAGTAAACAGTTGAAAGTATCTGTACATCATGCTATTTGGGTCTGTCTGGTTTATTTTATTTCCCAAAATGTGACAGTCGCTGAGGCTCAAAAAAACAAACAAAAAAAAAAAAAAANAAAAAAAAAAAAAAACTCAAAAATAAAACACATTTGTTCTGTTCTTCAAATCCATAAAAATAGATTAACCGATTGATCAGGCTATAGGCCATTTATTATTAACAGTAATAAAAAAAATATCACTTAGCCGCTATTATAGCTCACCTGAGACCCTATGAACCCTACATACAAAAAGACAGAGACGCTAAGTGCACATGCACAACCGAGCATTGTCCCCCTACGTGTTAAACCCAAACACCACTGAATTCTGTGAAGTTTAATGTTTAAACTTCAGCACAATTACCTCCTGCTTCAAATTTACTACTGTTGGGCTCAGACTTGTCTCAGGTAGACAGTTCAGCCTGACTGTGGGTTGCCAGATCAGCAGGAATCCTTCATAATGTGCTTTCTCACTCAACCAAAACAATCAATCAAAATGTTCAAATCAATCAAAACGTTTTTTTTTTCCTGGCAATTGTATATATTTTATATGCTAACCCAATGCAGTTAAAGTGACAAATATTGATTGGGACATATCCCACCTAAAAGTACGCCTGTATGCTTACAGCACAGTCTTTAGCAAATTACAAAGTAAGTCAACAAATTACAATAAAGTTATGGTCAGACAAATGATCAAAGGCCATAGGGATTGTTCATCTCTTACATCAGTTTGTGTACACCTACAGGCCAGAAGTTTGAGGCTACCCCCAGATTAAAAAAAAAAAAAAAAAAANAAAAAAAAAAAAAAAAAATCATAAATGCACTGTTTATTTTACCATGTATTGCACAGGAAATGCCAAAAATAGATAAAATAAATGTAAGTAAATACTTTTCCAGAAGAATTAGTCAACCAGAGCACATTATGTAGCCAGAAATGGCTACAGAAATGATTAGTAATTAAGGCATCATTAAGTCTGTATTAGTGCACTGGCACTCCAGTTGTGTTCCAACTCCCTGCTGACATGTTTTAACATTCTATGCTATAGCTGCTGTCTGCCTTCTCCCACATCATTTTGGATTAACTTGCTACACAGTCTGCTCATGTTGTTGCTCTGCATCTTTTGAACTTCATATTGAGGACTGCAACTTGATAGTTTGTGATACTGTAACACAAACTAGAACAGTTCTGGTGGTAGCCTCAAACTTCTGGCCTGTAGTGTACGGCTGAGGCAGTTAAGCCATTTTGGTATCCTGAGGTCAAATACTGAACAGGCTATTATGAAAAATACTTTACAGAGTGTGAAAACAGCTGTTGTATGTATAACACTTGTGATTTAAAAATATCTGCAATGATTTAAAATATCTGCATGTAATGTTATATTAAGAGTTCTTCATTTACAAAAACATATAAACTCCATTTTATAAAATGTTTGTAGTCATATTTTATATTTGTGCATCCCAGGTAATATTACTCAAATTATACATTATTGTGCTTTGTTTGTTTCAGATAAATTGATATTACCAGGAGTGCACAATAAAATAACATGATTTTGTACAACTTTTCAAAAATGGACTTCCGGTTTTGCAAATGAAATCTTCTTCTGTAAGAGGGAAAAAAATCACAACTATTCCAACCACTGAATTCGACTATTTAAAAAAAAAAAAAAAAAAAANAAAAAAAAAAAAAAAAAAGAATAAAAAACTTTTTTTTGTTTTTACTAAAAAAAAAATCAAAGGATTTCTGACCATTTTTCTCTCTTTTTTTAAACTACATTTAATTAAATTACATTGCAATTTAGAACAGCAAAGAAGATTTTTGGCCTTTAGGTGCTTTGCACAGCAACATCTCTTAGCTGGAATGAATCTAGATAAAATGAAAATGATGATGATTACCATTCCTGATGCCCGACCTGGAAGTAAGGACCAGTTTGCGAGCTCCTCTCTCCGTTAACCAATTAGCAAGCTCCAGACCAAATCCCCCTAGTCCACCTGTGATAATGTAGGAGTGGGAGGCAGGGCAGAAGGTGCGACAGATAGCTGGAAGCATCAAAGGGGAAGAACTCTGGACCCTCTCCTCACAACGGATCTGTATGATGGGGTGGGACAATCAATATAGAAAAATGCAGAATAAACTTTCTCATCTCCATTTTCTAAAAGTAAATACAAAATAGACATTTAAAATGATCCTTTCTTCAAAATTTGATGTACTGTTATTTTTTATTCCATGAATTGAAAAAATAAAACTGTGATTGTGGCATGTGCCAAAGTTTGGGCACCCTTCAAGTTGTAAAATCTCAAAACTTCATTAAGTTGTTAAGCCTTAATGGACTTGTTAGTCAATGAGGTGAGGAATTGTCATTAGGAATTGTCAGCTGATGTTAATTCCAGAGTTTATTAAATTTCCAGACTCTCCAAACCTTGTGCTAATACTCAACCCTCTAAGCCAGCGATTCTCAAAGGGTCTCTGGACCCCTAGGGGTCTGTGACACAGAGCCAGGGGGGTCTGCAAAATAACTGATAAAACTGATAAATAATTGATAAAGTGGGGCGGCATGGTGGCTCAGTGGTTAGCACTGTCGCCTCACAGCAAGAAGGTCCTGGTTTCGAGTCCAACCAGGTCCTTTCTGTGTCGAGTTTGCATGTTCTCCCCGGGTCTGAGTGGGTTCCCTCCAGGTACTCCGGCTTCCTCCCACCTCTAAAGACGTGCATGTTAGGTCCACTGGAAACTCTAAATTGCCCGTAGGTGTGAATGAGTTTGTCTGTCTCTGTGTCAGCCCTGTGATAGACNGGAAACTCTAAATTGCCCGTAGGTGTGAATGAGTTTGTCTGTCTCTGTGTCAGCCCTGTGATAGACCGGTGACCTGTCCAGGGTGTACCCCGCCTCTCGCCCAATGACCGCTGGGATAGGCTCCAGCACCCCTCCCATGTGACCCTTAACAGGACAAGCTGGTACAGAAAATGAATGGATGGATGGATGGAATTGATAAAGTTGTGCTGCCTCCATAAAAACTTCAGGTCTGCACCTGAGGACCAAGCTGGGTGACAAAACAAGCCTACCTTTGGTCAGCTACTCTCACCTGTTTGTTTGGAGCCAATAGGGCTTGGGAATGTGTTGTCATCTCTTAACAACTGATAAATGTGTATGAAGAGCAGAACTCTCATCCCAACCGCTGTTTCCTAGTTGAACTCTTAAGGATTTTAGATTTAGATTGATGATGATTGTTTTCTGTGTTAAAGATCAAATGTTTTATTTTATTTTGCCATTCATTTAACAATTTAAATTTTTGTGCCAGTCTGGTGTGTTTGTCAAATTGATGTGTTGTTTTTACACTGTACCACTTGTGAGGCCAAAGACAAATATCCAACTCAGTGGACAACAAAGTTATTATTCTCTTCTATTCTATTCTATTGCATATATTTGGCCATATTTGGAGGTTGCTCGGAGAGCTAGCCATTGCCGCTGCTTTGTAGCAGAATGCAGCAGAATACAACTTTTTTCAAGTTGTATTTTGCTATGTTGTACTGCTTCCGACTTAAGTGCTAGCAAATTAAGCCATGAAGCCAGCTAAGTTAAAGCACCATCTGACAACAAAGCACTCAGAGCATGTCTGCAAAATTAAAGATTTTTTTACGACAAAAGAGTGAGGAATATAGCTGGTTGAAGACGAGAATGGTTAACCTGTCCACAGTTTCTGAAAAAACACAGAAAGCCTCTTATTTGTTGGCTCAGCAGATTGTTAAAGTAAGAACCCACACACAATTGAATAAGAGCTCATATTTCCAACTGCAGTTGAGGTTATGTTTGGGACAGAGGCCACAAATCAGCTGAAAAATGTTCTTCTGTCAAACGACATGGTGAAGAGGAGAGGAGAGTTGAAGAGCTTTCGGATGACAATCAATCACAGCTGCTGGATAAACTGTTATTGTGAACAACTGTCGATTCAGTTGGATGAATCAACAGACATTGCCAATGCAGCTCAACTGATTGGTTGTTTCGCTATCTCTGGGAAGGGAAAATATTAGAAGAGTTTGTTGTTTTGCAAGGAAAAACCTGGAAGAGCATCGGGTGAGGAATTATTCAAACTGCTAAATTCTTTCATGACTGAAGCAGGACTTAGTTTGGAAAACTGTGTAGCTGTTTGTAGCGACAGTGCTGCTTCAATGATGGGCTGCAAGAGCGATGTTATTGCACAGATCAAGGCTGTCAACCTGAACATCACAGCCCTGCATGTTGCATCAGCAAGTGCTTTGCATCTGAAGTTATGGAAGCAGAACTTCACTCTTCACTAATCTGGTGTACTAGGACCATAATGGATGGGGAAAAAAAATGAGACCAGAAGGAGGGCATAATATTCTGAGGAAAAAAAAAAAAAAAAAAAACTCATAAATTTTTGAGTTTAAAAACTCACCATGTGTGAAAATGCCACACATGTTCACAATATTTATTATTTAAATTCAGCCTGTCTGTTGTGTGGATATGACTGATGTTCCATCCTGACCCTATGAAAAAAACAGAGCTGTGGAGAAGAATGGGAGACGGGGTAACAGACATGTTCCCACAACTGACAAAGTTTCTTCACACAAATAACCAGTCTGTGGACTTAAAGCCTCATTTATACTTCATGCTAACTATGCCTACGTGTGCGCTCGTGTCATGCGTCATGAGCGGAATTGTGTACATACTCTGTAGATAACACTGATCTGGAGGGTTAATACTCTATCTGCCAGGCGGCGATGTGAGGCGCCGTGATTTACACACACAATTTAGCAGCCATGGAGGGCTAAGCTACACAAGCATTTGCAGCATCAAACAAACATACAGAGTATTCATCTTCATCTGGAAAATAGTAAATCATATCTTAGAATGAGATATTTCCTGACTAAACATTTTGAGTAAGTGGTCAGTCATGGTAATCAGCTGCTGAAATAAATATGTTTACCAGTACGAGGATTATTTTCAGAAAATCACAAGAATACTATGACAAAACCCAGGAAAAACAGGTAATTTGCTAAACAAATACAATGATGGAACAATATACGCGTTTCTTTAAAAATCTAAATTTGTAGGCAAAAATTAGGGGGTTGGATTATACACACAAGATCGGCTTTCCTGTGGCCGATCAGCTTCTCCTCAAAACTTGCAGCTATTTCTCTCTGTCATCAGTTATCCATGCACAGGTAATAATACAGTACTGCACACTTTTCATTTATTTATTTAGTTTTACAGGGACCATCTACATCTATTAACTTTATGCATAGCCATGGTGTAAATGCATCGGATTTAGCCAAAAGAAGGCTAATTTTTATCTACAGTCCCTGGGCATAAACATTGTTTATTTACCTGTTGGCCCCGCATGTGCTGCTCACATCATGACAAATGTTCACAACACTGCCCCCTGTGGTTTCAGTAGATATTGCCACATCTCTAGTATCATGTTAATTCTGGATGATGCGCACAAACGACGCTTCAAACCAATGCTAAAAACATGTCTGCCATTTTAAGTGCATGTAAGCATAGTTAACGTGAAGTACAAATGAGGTTTTACTGAGAGAACTGGTCACATCTCACCTCACTGCACTGAGCCAGAATTCCAGCTCCTGCTTTTGTGATGTTAACACATCATGGGAGTAGGTGTGGGAGTGGGTATGCTCCAGCTTCAACAATGACAAGTCAGTGTTTGCCACAGGTTGAAAATTCTTCCTTGCTTTTGACCTGGCAGCATGTAAGATGGTTATGAAGGGAGTGGACAGCCAATGATCCGCTCTGCACACCGCACAATCTGCCTTCTAAGTCTGTGCTTAGAGTTCCATGTTGCAGAGCCGAACCAGACAGAGATGGACGATATGATGGCAGATTCTATGATGGCTGTGTAGAACCTGAGCAGCACAGTCTGTGACAGCCTGAACTTCTTTAGCTGCCTCAGGAAATACTGTGCTGCTGGGCTTTCTTGGTAATGTTGGTGATGTTTGTGTCCTACTTTAAGTTCTGCTGATTGACATTTCCCAGCAGTTTAGCAAGCTCAGCTCTGTTTACTGTAGTTCTATGAATTGTCAGAGGGGAGAGTGGGCTTCCTTCTGAACTCAAAGATCATCTCTTGGGTTTTTATGGTGTTGAACTCCAGGTTGTGGTCATCGCACCATGACACCAGATGGCTGATCTCCTATCTGTATGTAGTCTCATCTCTGTTGGAGATAAGACCAACCATGGTGGTGGTTGGTCATATCTCCACAGCAAACTTGAAACTTGAGGAGTTTGACTGCTCGGGCAATTGGAGGTGCAGTCATTGGTGTAGAGGGCAAAGAGAAGAGGAGAAAGCATACATCCCTGGGGGGCACCAGCACTGAGGATCAGAGAGAAGGTTGCCCACCTTGACATACTGCTTCCAGTTGGTGAGGAAGCTGGAGATCCACTGGCAGATGGAAGTGGAGATGTTGAACTCTGCCAGTTTTTCCACAAGCATTCAGGAATGGCAGTGTTGAAAGCTGAAGTCCATGAGAAGAACCCATGCATAGTTGCTGGAGCTGTCCAGGTGATGCAGGATGTAGTGCAGAGGTACGTTGATGGTATTGTCCACAGACAATACCATCAACAGCTCTGTAAGCAAATATACAGCTCTGTAAGCAAACTGGGGTCCTGGAGGTCGTCAGTGGCAGTTTTGATGTGGTGCAGGTTGAGTCTCTCCAAGCATTTCATGACTACAGAAGTTAGAGCAAGTGGTCTGTAGTCATTCAGGCTGGAGATCTTCTGCTTTTTGGGGACCGGGATGATGACTGATGACTTGAAGCACGCTGGCACGGTGCACTGTTCCAGGGACTGGTTGAAGAGGTCAGCCAAGATGGAGGAGAGCTGATCAGCACAGTGCCTGAGTGTAGCTGGTGAGACACAGTCAGGACCAGCAGCTTTCCTAAGCTTCTGCCTCTTCAGCACACTGCAGACCTGTTGCTGAGTGAAGGTGATGGGGGAGTGGAGNAAGCTTCTGCCTCTTCAGCACACTGCAGACCTGTTGCTGAGTGAAGGTGATGGGGGAGTGGAGGTGGGGGAGATGAGTTCAGAGATGTGAACTGGCAGAGGTGAGAAGTCAGCGGTGAGAGCTGGCAGAGGTGAGTGGGGAGGGGGAGAGCTTTTGAAGGTCTGGGGGCTAGGAGTCCCTTGTCTTTCAAATCTGGAGTAAAAGGTGTTGAGTTTCTGTAGAGAGAAGGATCCACAGCTATGGGCGGGGTTTGGGTTTGTAGTTGGTGATAGTGTGAAGGCCTCTCCAAATAAAAGAACAGTCTTTAGATGTGAAATCTGTTCCAATATTTCAGCATACCTTCTTTTTGCTGATCTAACTGTCTTATTGAGATCATACTTTGCCCTTTTTTAAGTGACCCTGCCTCCACTCCTGTGGGCCTCCTCCTCAAGAGAATGCAGTGGCCTCACTTCAGAAGAAAAGCAGGGTTTATTGTTGTTGTAGTGGTAGACAGTTCTTGTTGGGATGCAGGTCTCCTCACAAAAGCTGATGTAAGAAGTAACTGCATCTGCATAGTCGTCCAGGGTGCTATTGGCAGATTTGAAAATGTCCCAGTTTGTGTTATCCAGACAGTCCATCAGCTCCTCTATGGCTTCTGTAGACCATGTTCTCACTGACCTTACTTCATGGCCACTTTTAGCTACTGCCTGTATGAGGGGATGAGATGGATGAGAGCATGATCAGAGTTACCTAAAGGAACACGAGTACTGGCTGTATAGGAGTCCTTAATGGTGCTGTAGCAGTGACCCAGGGTTTTGCCTTCTCTGGTGGGGCACTGTATCAACTGTTTGTATTTAGGGAGTTCAACACTCAGTTTAGCANCTTCTCTGGTGGGGCACTGTATCAACTGTTTGTATTTAGGGAGTTCAACACTCAGTTTAGCATGGTTGAAGACACCATGATGATAACTGGAAAGTCTGGATGTTGGAGACCATAATACAGTCAGCCAGCTGCTGCTGCGCAGAGACGGGACGAGCTGAATGTGAGATGTAAACAGCGACCAGTATAATGGAGCAAACTCCCTGGGGCAGTAGAATGGCCGACAGTTGATGATCAGAGTTTCCAGTTCAGGCAAACAAGAGCTGGATAAAACAGTCACATCACTGCACCATCTTTGATTTATTTAAAAAAAAAAAAAAAAAAAAAAAANAACACTCCTCCACCTTTTGATTTGTGGGTGAGCGCAGGGTTGCAGTCCGCTCTGAAAACAGAGAAGCCAGAGATCGCCACTGCCAAGTCTGGAACGGAGTTATTGAACCAGGTTTCAGTGAAGCAGAAGACAGATGTTGTTAAAAAGTCCTTAATAGATCTCACTGAAAGTTGCAGTTATCCAGCTTGTTGTATAGCGAGCAAAGACTGGAGAGAAATAAGCTGGGAAGCTCTGGTTTAAAAGTATGTCTCCAGAGCCGTGCAAGTGAGCCGCCTCTTCTCCCCCTTGCTCTGCGTCTCCATGGCCGTCTTCACTCTGAGACGTGCTCCATAGTAATTCTTCAGGGACGGTGCATAAATGAGATGAGTCCAATCGTGAGTGAAAGTCTCGTAAAAATACAAGTTGAGTACGATTGTATGTTATATGAATATTGTTTGCTAAGTGCCAGTTCAGCAAAGAAAACAAACAAAAGTAGGAGACACCAAAACACCGCAGCTGCCTCTCTGGCCGCCATCTTGGATTTGGAAAGACAGAGATTTCTGTCTTTATAGTTAGATGTTGATTGTGCATTAAAATGAAATATACATGTCGCAGTTCATCTTCTCGCTGTGTGTGCGTGTCAGTGTGTGTGCTAGCAGTGTCGCAGTTGTATTGTTTTTTAGGCTGAGTTGTCCTGTGAAACTGGGAGGGTCTTCAGAAACCTGGACGGGTTGCCCAAGTAAAGCCTATGTATGGGAACCACTGCAAATGGCCTTACTGGTAAGGCAGAAGAGCAGCTTTTGGAGTTATCCCGTGATAGGACATTGAAGGTGAGATTTCAGCAGAAGTCTCATGGAGACTTTTTGCCCGCCGTCTCACATGAGTATCCTGGACTCACTGCAGAGGCCACGAGAATACTGCTCCCCTTTCCTACCACTTACAGTACCTCTGAGTCATCATTCTCCACTCTGACTGCAATGAAGACTAAACACATCTGCAAGAGCACGTCTGCATGTGGAAAATTATCTTGGAGTCTGCCTGTCATCCATCACGCCAAGAATTGAGAAACTGTGCAAACTGAGAGACAAGCTCACCCATCTCATTAAATTACAAGGTAAGCTCCGATCAAAAGGCCAACACGTTATGCAAAACAAAGGTGCTTGGTGTCATTACTGTGATGTTTTCTGTAGCGGTGCTGTATTAACTTTTTATGATTTTTTTTAAATGATATTTCGGTAATACGGTCAAGAGAGGATCCTTGTGGAAATTCCTCCCCTTCAAGGGTTCCTTGGCCTGAAAAATTTAAGAACTCCTGCTCTAAGCAACTGACTGAAGATCTGAAAATGAAGCTAACTTGATGCCTACAAAGCTATAAAAAAAAAAAAAAAAANAAAAAAAAAAAAAAAAAATGCTTCCAGCACTGTCTGAAATAATAAAGAAATTAAGAAAGAAATGGCAGTTAAAGGACCGTACCAGCCATTTGGCATGTTTGAGCCTAATATATTCAATTTTCATACACGTAACATTACTGGCAACCATTTTCAAAACATATAACTGGAATGGTGAATTAAAAATGTTTTTCCTACCTTCCAGACAGCCACTAGTTTCACTTCATTCCGGTACTGTATTAAAATCTACTTGTAGAGAGTTGAAAGGTTCCAGTTATCGGTAATTTATCATAGTGGACAATTTGTCTATTAGGTTTTTTTTTTTTTTTTCAAAGTCACATAATTTTAGCATTTCAGGTGCAGTTTAAAGTGCTGTGTGAACTGAAAATGTTTCATGGTGGTGCTGCAGTGAAGAACCCACAACAAAGTTTCACATTTAGCTGTGATGATGCTGGGAACTTGAACGCAGAAGATAAACAATTATATAATATGAATTCAGTAAAATAAATATATATATATACACACACACATGTATACGGAGCCCGGGAGAGCTCATCGAGAAAAAAAAAAAATTAAAATTAAGTCATTCGCACAACTTACTTTCAGTGAACCAGAAAAAAAGTAGTATCATTTAAAATACATTCCAGAGGTACCAAATATATAAGAACGCGGGTGTTTGACAGCCAAAAACCAAACTATATCCGCATATTTGAGACCAAGATGAAAATAAAACTGTAATAAATCCCAACGGTCCACAGTGTGTGTGTGTGTGTGTGCGTGTCAACTTGCACACCTGGATATTGAAATATGAGAGATTTTCTGGGACATGACACCCAACCCCAGCCTGTCCCGATCATATTCTCTCATCGAAAGATTTGCTAGCATGACTGTATTATGCTTGTTTATTCCTCCTACGAGAAACTGTTACAATCAACTTTAGCTTCAGGTGTCCCCTGGTAAGCGCGCCTCACTTGTGTGCCGCAGAATGACTGAAACAACTTGATTGGGCCAATTACGATTCAGTATAACTGTCAAAACACAGGGGATTTACGGGAGAAATTACCAAATGGGAGCATGGCGAGAGAGGGGGGTGAAAATATGGGAGAAACCCGGGGAAAACGGGAGTGTTGACAGGTATGTCACTGTTAGCTTGTTCCCTTCTGAGCAGTGCAAGAAGCAACTCTGAAGACTGTAAAATTACCTTCTTTTCCAGTTCACTGAACTGTCAGTCAAGTAACTCGTGCGAACGAGTTAGAAAATCGTACGAACGACTTAATTTTTTTTTTCAGCCTTCCCGGGCTCTGTATGTATCTATCTATCTATCTATATCTTCTTCTTCTTTTCCTTTCGGCTTTTCCCTTCAGGGGGCCACCACAGCGAATCATCTGCCTCCATCTAGCCCTATCCTCTGCCTCCTCTTCTCTCACACCAACTAACTTCATGTCCTCTTTCACTACATCCATAAATCTCCTCTTTGGTCTTCCTCTAGGCCTCCTGCCTGGCAGTTCCAACCTCAGCATCCTTCTACCGATATGTTCACTATCCCTCCTCTGTACATGTCCAAACCATCTCAGTCTGGCCTCTCTGACTTTATCTCCAAAACATCTAACATGCGCTGTCCCTCTGATGTACTCGTTCCTGATCCTATCCATCCTCGTCACTCCCAAAGAGAACCTCAGCATTTTAGTCTCTGCTACCTCTAGCTCTGCCTCCTGTCTTTTCCTCAGTGCCACTGTCTCTAAGCCATACAACATCGCTGGTCTCACCACCATTTTGTACACCTTTCCTTTCATTCTTGCCGAGACTCTTTTGTCACACATCTATCTATCTATCTATCTATCTATCTATCTATCTATCTAGATAGATAGATAGATAGATAGATATATGTAGAGAGAGAGAGAGAGAGAGAGAGAGATGCCTAACTTAAATAGTTTTGTCTAACTTCCAGTTTTGCAGTCTCACATTTTCTGACAGCGTTGACTGCGTCATTCCTCTGCGTCAGACACAGGCACAAGTACAGAAGTACTCTGTGCTTGTGTAACGGGTGAGCTGGCATGTAAACAGTTCATACAAAAAAGTATGTTGTAGAAGATGAAACCTTGTAAAAATAATTCCAGTTCAAGACAGCGAGTATTATGACAAGGAGTTCCAACAAGAGGACGATTAGGCTTTTTAGGGAACAACTGTTGTACCGTACCAGTTTGAGCCAGAGGAATGGAGGAGGAAACGCTGAGGAAGTTGCTGCTGCTGCTGCGTCATCAGCTGAAGATCCGGCGATTTCATAATGGTTTTACTCCACAGAAAGACAGTTGGCACAGCACCGTTTTCACTCTGGATTTGTGATGGGATTCTTTTGATGCATAGTCATTTACTGAAAAATCGCTGCACACTCGTAACGACCGTGTTCCAGCTCTGCCAAACTCTGGATGTTGAATTGTAGCCATAGCTGTGCTGGTCAGAATCAGCAGGAAAAGTATGAAAATGCACTTGTTCCAAATCATGAGCATCACCTCCACACTTTGTGTCCCTCAGAGATACGATGTTTTGGTGTTTGTCACTCACAACAGGGATTTAAAGAAATCCACGGCAGCACAGAGAAATCAGTGTGCTGGAAGCTTTTGCACCACAGGAACAGACTCAGATTCCAGTAGAGACGTGATATAAGCTTGTGGCACTTCATGGAAATCTTTATTGAAGGTTACAAAGGGTAATGGATACTCCATGAAATAAGTTTGGGGATGCAATAATTTTTCATGAACATTTATGAAGAGATTTTGACTTTTTTTTCTTTGTTTTAACTATTAGTAAACTGAACCTTTTTCCCTTCAAAATTTTGACTGTTTACTAAGGCATTAATTGATATATAATATATTAACTGATATATTAATTGATATATTTTCATTAAACTGTATTTACATTATCAAAAGGTCTTGGTTAATGTCCATTGTTGTATTGCTTTTTCAATTCAGAAACAAACAAATATGGAACATTTTATCTAATGATATTTAAGGTCAACAGTCAGAATGGACGTCAAACTCCATATTGCATAAACATGTTAGATGTACAGTTTTGTGTATTCTTTTGGGATTGTATTACCAGTCTAAGAAAGGAGTGTGGACTTGAGTTGCATGACATAGACTTAACTTGGATATGAGTCACAAATTTGCTGTCCTCAGACTTGACATTATCAAAAAAGACTTGCAACTCGATTTTGACTTGTGACTTTACTTGGATTTGAGCCTCTGGACTCAGAAAGGCTTGATACCTTTCCCCATAAAAGATTAAAGATTATTTTAATTATTAAAAATGACTTTACTTGGACTTGTCCATCTTGACTTGGACAAGTCCAAGTTAAGATGGGCTCGACTTGTGACTTCAGTGCCAAGACTTGAGACTTACTTATGATTTACAATACCACCCCTTACCATTCCCACCTCTATCTGAGATATAATCTATGTACAAAGTATAACAATAACAGCCCCCTGTGCTAAAACTAAAATATTGCAAATTGAGGTGAAACTGACCTGTAGAATGACTTTGCCAATGTGCTTGCCCTGGGCCATGTATCTGAAGGCATTCTCCACTTGGTCCCTCTCAAACACGGTGGTCTTCAGAGGCTGAACTACACCTCCCACAATTCCCTCCTTCAGCAGGTGGTATACTTCCTCCCATTCCGGGTTGCCCTCTTCAAATAAGGCATCCAGTAAGATTCCATGGAATGTCACATTCTTCAGGAACAAAGCCATGCCTACAGGATTACAGAACATGGCAGCTTAACATGATACACCACTTTATGAGAAAGCTTTGGGGTGATTTCATACAGAACAGGCCAATATTTTGAGCCATACTTTTCACATAATGGCCTACACGAAAAGGTTCCTGATAGAAATAAAGGGGAGCTTTCAATTTTTCAACTTTTATAGCCAACAGTAACCGTTACCTTCTTTACATATTAATAAATCAAATACTGATCTCTCTGACAGCCCTTCACAGGATAAGCAGGTATGGAGATTGATAGTTAAATGCATCATATCCCTGAAAGTTAACCTGTAACATAATTTTGGGATCATATCTTGTCAACTAAAGTATACAGTTCTAAACTGTGTATTTTAGAATATTAACATGATCAGTTAACTAATGTAGGTTTCTTTCCTCTTCCTGTCTTTCAATCATTTCTGATGATCAGCTAAAAATAAAAGTTAAAAGTTTGTCAACTTCAACTTTATCAAATCATTTTTTGTGTGTCACTTTTCATATTAAATTAAATAAATAATAATAATAAAAATAAATGCTCCATGAGCCTCTGTCTGCTTTTTTGAAAAACACAAAGCAAAAAAAGAAACATGATTTTAACAATTGCACTGATAGAAAGATAAACAATTACAAGGTTTGGAATCACCCAGAAATTTTCATAGTTTTGATAGAAATTGATACTTTTATTCACCAAGGTGGCACTAATTAGATTTATATATATAGCGAAGACATTAAAAAGGTTGCAAATGGCTATCACTTCTGGAAATCACTGATTTATTATTAATTATTTACATAAAAATGAAAAAACTTAATTTTCAACAGCATTACTGTATGGGTTCAAAAACAGCTAAAACAGCTTTGTCAAGAAAAATGTCAATCTGTTGTTTTTGTGTGTGTGTGTGTTTTGTGATATGAAGGTTATTTCATGTGTCAGATGGCCAAGAAACTGAATATTTCATACATCACTGACAGAAAAGGATAAACTGGATCTAAAGAAGCAGAGGCCTAGAAGAACAAGTATTCAAGAGAATAAGAATATCAGTCTGTCGTTTGAGAAACAGACGCCTTATATACATGTAAGGCGTCTGTTGGTCCTCAGTAGCCTGCTTCCCTAAATAGCAATGCCAAATTCCTGTGAAAAACTGTTAGGGACATATGAATGAATTTGTCCATAATACGCTTTTTCCCCTCATCCACCATTCAATATGTTATTCTGCCCATTTCAACCTTTCCTTTTTATTTGCCAGTTTCAGATATAGCTTTTTCTTTGAAAGGTCAGTATTCCTGGAGCGTTTCACTGCTGCAGAGGGCAGTTTTATTTCCTGATGACTTACATACTGCAGTTATGAGGCTATTTCTGAAATCAAAACTGTAATTTAAAGTTATGCCACTTGATACAGGAAAATTATAATAATGATCGTAACAACAAATAAAAAAAAAAAAAAAAAAACNAAAAAAAAAAAAAAAAAAACCTAGATGAAGTGAGACTATCTTAAAGCCCCAAATAACCCAATGTGAGCAACTCTAACAAAGCAGCTTCATACAGACCCAGTGGGGAATTGTTGGAAAGATCGTATTTGCCGATTTCCAGGAATCTTCCATGTCTGGACAGGCAGCGAAGACCAGCCTGCAGCTTCTCCTCAGACAGAGAGTTTAGCACCAAATCCACACCTAAAACACACACACACACACAGAGAGAGAAACATATAAACACAAACACACACACAAAGAAATACACATACAAACACAAAGAAACACACACACCTAGATATGTGGTCCTTTAAAGAGAAAATATGAATGTGTGTGAACAGGTTGTAATAAAAATCATGAACATTTCATGGTTGTTGTTGTTGTGACCTTTGCCCTGTGTGTGTAACAACACATGCTGCTCAAAGGACGTGTCTCTGGAGTTGGCAAAGGACTCTGAGGTGAGCTGAGGGAATCGCTCTCGCAGGTAAGCTTTCTTCTCTGCTGAACCTAGTGACCACACACACACACAATTCATGCCAGCAACTAGGATTTTACCAATATGGGGTTTTGCAGATTATCATTTCATTTATTTTTTATTTCGTCATTATGGACAGGGAATATGATGAGACATAAATACTGAGACACTACCACGTTTTGCTAACGTAATGAAATCAATGCATCATATCACATGTAAAGCTTCAACGAACGTTTTAGCTCTTTGAAGTTCAACATCCTCACATGCCTAAAAGGCATTCCATTTCAGCCTGCCGAACAAAATTCAGCTACACTGGTGAAAAAAGCATACTAAATGATGCAACGATGTCTTTATAATGTTATCGCTTTAAATTATATATATACTATATAGCTAGTACATAACTTTAATACAGATACAAATACGTTAATAACTTTAGTACAACATGAAAAACAAATTGCAAAGAATTGAAAGTTGCTTAGAATAGGTAATCTATCACAGCAAACAATACAAAAACATGAGAAACCCACCTAAATATTACAGTGTAGATAACATTACATCAGTGCTAAATACTAACCTACTGTAGTAAAGACTCTGCATTTTTGGCTGAGTGCAATGGCAATGGCAGCCTGGCCAACACCCCCTGACCCTGAGTGGATGAGGACGCTCTCTTCAGGTCGGAGCCGGCCACGCACCAGCAGAGAGTAATAAGCTGTAGCATACGCCACAGGCACTGAGGCTGCCTGCTCCAGAGTCCTGTACACAGATAAATATAGTTCATTAATATTCACCTAAAAACATACTTAATGTAACTAACTGCATGTTATAAACCCCCTCATGCAGGCACTTAGCTGCAGCTTTACAGAGAGTATGTGTTTAATCGTGCTTACAGCATGTGCACTTTAGATCTCACCTAACAAACAGCTTGGAAAATGGGTTCAGCAGCAGCAGCTGCATTTTGGTCTCTGCTGTCTTCCTTGCGTCTCATCTACCACTTCTTCCACTGACACACTGACCTCTTGCTTTTACCAGTGGGTGGACTGGTAGTCTATAGTGCTTGTCTACTCACGTCCCAATTCATACCTTCACTCTGTAATTCTTGTGTTCAGCTTCATCTGAAAGCCAATGCAAACAGCTGAAACTCACAGTTAAATTACTCTTAGAGAAGCACAGTGACACAAAAGCCATTTGTATTATTGTACACCAGGGGCCTAATTTATAAACACTGCGTACGCTATTGTCATGGCAAGTTTGGGATTTATAAAAATAACTTGATGGGAGAATTTGCACACCTGTAGGAAATGCTGTACCATGCACATGCACATTTTGGAGACTGTTTGGCAACTCAGATGGAGAAGCAGAGAAATTTTGCCAGATCCCCCACGGATCCTTCTAATAACAACTTAATACTAAATATCAAAAAAGTCTTCTCTGTGACATTTTGTCTATACACACAGGGCAAATGTGTTAAACTGTTGATGTCTGGAGTGCTAGCCTCAAAGCCTCAATTACTCCAACGCGCCTCTCAAAGTAACATGGAACCAATGCAGTTATGGCCAAATGTGATTAATAGGGATGAGTGAGTTCACCATTATCTGTATCTGTTCAACCAACTAAATTATCTGTACCTGTATCCATGCTAGGAATGGGCGAGGCTTGATCAGAAATGGGCATGGCTTAAACAGGAAGTTGGTATTTTAAGCCTGACATGGATATGGGTTGATCAGTAGTTGCTATATTTATTGTTAATTAGAAAACTATCTACAGAACAGACTTAGAATTGAGCTTCAGATCAATATTTCTGATCAGAGTCAGGGAACTATTTACACAACAAGATTTTCTAAACTTCAGTCAATCAACACAACACATGCAGCATTAACACGTAGAAAGGACAATGAGTACTGTTGCCTTAATGTGCACCTGAGGCGCATTCATAAAACTTCTCCTAAATAATCAGTGCACTACTGTCACATGAAGGCAGTGTTGCTGTGAGGTGTGACAGGTAAAAGCCAACGAAGATCAGCGTGTTAATGAGCTGCTGCATATTTATCAGCCACCGTTTATCCTGATTTATCTGGTTTTAAAGACACAGCAAAGGAAACACACATTTTTAAAAAGAAGTTGAAGACCTATCTTTTTAATCTTGCTTTTTAAATTGGAGTAATTGGCTTTACACTGTCTTTGCATTCCATAAATTATATTTTTATATGTTTATATTTATATTTTTTTTAATTGTGGTTCTCTCACTGCTTTTGTTTTGTATGTAGGTGGTTGTGTGTGTGTGCATACGTATGTGTATATCTGTATATGTATGTATATGTGTGTATATGCAGTTGTATTTTAAATTATCACGTTGATCTACTGTCTAATGTTGTGTTAACCAATGCTGTATATGTTCTTATTATATACTTATGCACTCTTATCTCTTATTTTTATTATGCTTCTTCTGATTATTTGACTCTTCATGTCTTGTAAAGCACTTTGAGCTGCATTNTTATTATGCTTCTTCTGATTATTTGACTCTTCATGTCTTGTAAAGCACTTTGAGCTGCATTTCTGTGTGAAAGGTGCTATACAAATAAAGGTTGTTATTATTATTATTATTAAGATGGCCTGGTGTTGGTTCATAGTGATGATAACCAGCTCCACCTGAACATAAATGTGTGATTTTATGTTTGTTTGAATGGACCTCAGGAAGAATATTGTTGCTGAGGCATCAGCTTTTGTTTTTCTTTTTCTTTTTTTTTTTCTGTCTGCATATATAGTTGTGATATATGCCAAGACTGGCATAATCATTTTTATATACATGCAATTTAATCTAGCAACAGACAGATAATATATAGTGCGTAGGTGAAATGTGTGTGACCTTCACTGGCCCTCCTTGACCAACCTATCACGTTTTATTTAAAACTAACAATTTCTATNGTGTGTGACCTTCACTGGCCCTCCTTGACCAACCTATCACGTTTTATTTAAAACTAACAATTTCTATCAAGTAGGGCTAAACACCTAAACAACACAAAGACAAACAAAAACACACAGACAAGTAGTGACTCGCTTGCTGAAGCATCAGCTAATGGGGATCCAATTAAAATAAACAGATAAATAAATAAACTTCACAAACAAGCACTTTGATTTCAATCTCAGTATACTTCTTTTTTGTCTTGCTATCTGCCATACCCATTCTGGGGAATTGTAGCTGAACCTGGATCAATATTCATGCGCTCCTTTGCATTGACTATTTATAGAAAATTGTTTTGTGGGCAGGATACCAACATTTTTCACCTGCGCACAATTCCAGGTAAGTTGTGATTTATAAAGGAGAAATTGCATGCAGGTGTGCATATGCACAGTTTTATAGATCTGAATATTTTCTGGCATCTACCATTTTCCTCTGTTGAGCGTACGTAAACTTTTAGTAAGGAATCCAAACACATTTTTAGAAATGAGGCCTCTGCTGCACAAGTCTGCTGCACACTATATTTGAAATTTCTATCACTGACCAGTTGGAGGGAACTTCCCAGAGGAAGCGTTTATCAGCATCCACACAGGTCGCCAGGCCTTTAGCGGGCAGCAGCCCCATCACACGCTGACCGCTGGGATCACGCCCAGAGAACTCCATACCCAGCATGCACTGCTGCAGAGCTAGGTCACCTAAAAAAATGACATCAACAAAACAATGTTAGGTTTCTATTTCTATTTTTAATCCAATAATTTCTCCCTTTTTAAAAAGTCTTTATTTATTCAGCATGTTTGAACATCTTCCAAAAGAAAACCCACCACCTAGAGACATACAACTGCCAAAAAAAAAAAAAAAAANAAAAAAAAAAAAAAAAGCCCCAAGAATCAAACACAAAGTCCACATAAATCTTGATAAAAACCAAGAAAGAAAAAAAGGAGGGAAAAAAAAGGGAGGAGGCATTTTTTATGCAGTATTTTCTAGTCTATTCTCTTTTAATCCACTTGGGTTATATTTCCTTCTTTCCTCTTGTATTCCATCCACTTTATCCATTGTTGATCACAGGTTCCCACCTTGACCCTGAGAGTGTGGGTCAGTTTCTAAATAGTGTGAATTTCCTCCACAATGTCCAACAATTGCTTTGACTTCGGAGGGTCTCATTCAGTTTTGCGTGATGTGGCACTAAGTGTTAGGTGTTTCAATTTTGAAAAGATAAAGGTTTTTCTCTGGTACTGCAGTCCTCGGGACTAGGCCCACGTACAACAGCTTTGGGTCCTTGGGGATCACATATCCCAGGATCTCCTCCATAATCTGACAGATATTGTCCCAAAATGTCTGGATCTTCTGACAGGACCAAAATATATGAGAGGGCTTGGCATCTATGTGCCCAGAGTCTCCAACATCGTTGTTGTACTCCCAGCTGCCAAACTAGATTTGCAAACAACTTTAACTTTAAGCAACTTTCTGGGTCCAAGCACCCAGACGTGACCCGGAACCCAAGGCCCATAAATTTTACAAGTTGTGAACCAAAACAGTTTAACAGTTCTAGGCCAAAATATAAACATGCTTATTACAGTGCCACCTTCAGGCCAATCCATTCCCAGCACTTTGTGCTTGGACCTCTAATTCGGCTTTTCCATATCCTATCCTTCATCATTCCTATCACAATCATTTCAAAAATTGTTTCTTTTGTGACAGGCCTCTTAGGTCTTGGAGACTGTCTTGTGAGTGCTCCCTCTACTGATGATTTTTGTCTTGGCAGGTGTCCTCCAGGTAGAGTTGGGAGGAGTAATCAGGCTAGTTGATTCCATCAATGCCTGATTACTGCCTGTTTGGGAGGCTTAGAAAAGCCACCTCCTCATGTCTCTCAGGGAGAGAGAGGTATTCTGTCTTTCTCCCTCCATGGCTGTTGGAGTTTGATTTGGTTGTTTGCTTGAGTTTTTTTTCTTGTTTTTCCACATTACCAACACCTTATATTCATCCAACACTGCACTCATTATGCCATTTCTCATTACTGATATTTTATTATGATTATCATTTGAGTATGATTTAAAATAAATTAATATTTTCTTGCTAAAATCCTGTGAGGTCTCTCTCTTTGTCCTTCCCTTTGAGCCAGGGTCGTGACACTTTCAACATTTGCATTTACATTTTGTTTCTTTCTACATTTCCATTTGTAAATGTAGAAAGAAACAATTTTTGAAAGCCCATCAGACTGATATGTACAGTGATTTTTCAGTTAAGAACCTGCAGATGTGTATTTGACACTGTCAGTACCTGGAATTGCATCTGGTGGCAGTTTGCCGGTGGCCAGCATGATATCTCTGAAGTTGAGAGAGCTGTAATACACACGACAAAGTTGCATGTTGGGGTTGCTGGCCACAAAATGGCGGAGAGGTGAGGCAATCCAGCACAGAGATGACAGGTCACCGCGAGTCAACACGTTGATGTAGGCTTGCTCTGTCAGTTCTTTTGTTGGATCTGATGCAAAAAAAAAAAAAAAAAAAAANTCGGGAAAAAAAAAAAAGCACAAACCCTTTCTTCAGTCTGGTTTAAATAAATCCCCATTGTCTCTTGAGGAAACAACTGTTTCAGGAAATTTTCAGGAGTAGGTCAAGGTAATGTCTGTTATTTTAAATACAAGTTGGATGACGCAAAAAGATACTAACAAAAAAAGTGGAAGTAAATCAAAAAAAGTTTTAGAAAGTAAAATGTGTTTTTTGGAATGACCAAATCAGAATCCAGCCCTTAACTCAACTCAGAATTGGTGTCATGACCTTCAGGGGGCTATTCAAGGATGAAATCCCAGAATATTGATGATGTGAAGCAGTTTGTAGTGAGGAATGCTCTAAAATTCTGATCAGCAGCAAGTTTGGTGGAGATTATATCTACTTAGGAAACTTCTTTCAGTTATTAAATACAAGGTTTGCATACAAATCAACCTAGGCTATCAAACAAAATAGTTCAAATAGTTGATGTGTCATTATAGTTTAGGCAGACCTTCTATTATTATGCCTTAGACCGGGGTTCTTAACCTTTTGTAAATTCAAGGCCCACTTTGGATTGTCACAACATTTTTGAAAGAACACCGTCCCAAATAAATGTAAAACATAAGAACACATGTCACTGACAACTGCAATGTACAAAATAAATATTCTGCATATCCTCAGTGAGATACTTGGGCTTCTTTTTGGGAAATGTCTCTGAAGCTTCGATGGATTTATTTTATTCATTCGTCAGGACTTCAACACATTCACACATTGTGCTTTTGACTCAGAATCACTACCTGCCAAATTTAATGTATTTAGGTTTATATTTCTTTTTCCACACACTTCTGTACCTTTGCTGCTGTAGAATTATCTCCATAACATTTTCTTCTCAAAAAACAATTCCACTGTTCATTTAAGCTAGCTAACGGTGCCAAAATCCATTTTTTCTCTGCCTGATGTCAAATTGACTGTTTGCCCACACCTGAACTCACATGTGATCCCAGGATGTGAAATCACACGTGAAACAAGTTATTTCAGGTGAGATTATTTAAAAATGTTACTGGTCATTAAAATTCTAATTAGTGTAAACTAGCGCAATGCCCATTGAAAACGTGCCTGTTCAGACGGGGTTGGACTTTATGGTGCCTGCCATAAGTGTGGAGTGGAGCATATGCGGCAGGATACGCGCCCGGAGCATATCCAGCCGCTGCGCCCGGAGCATATCCTGCTGCTGCACCCTGAGCGTNACGCGCCCGGAGCATATCCAGCCGCTGCGCCCGGAGCATATCCTGCTGCTGCACCCTGAGCGTATTCTGCCGCCATGCCCAGAGGGTATCCTGCCGGACTACTTCTACTGACACAGCTCAATTTGAGAACCGCTCATCCAAACAATTTCGCACGTGACACTGCATGTCCTTGGGTCCTGAGCAATATACTTGACAAATTTCAATTTCTTTTATAGTAAGATTTATTAATATAAATTATTGCACACATTTAGGTATTAAAATAACTAGCTTTGTTAACATCTGGAGTCTGCTATAGTAGCTTTAGCTGGTGACTGCCATGAACAGTGCAACTGGCAACTAGGGAAAGACCAATTTTGGAAAGACAGCTGACAGGAGGGAATATACCCCACCAGGGCTAGCATGGACCAGCAATCCATGATGGCAGACCATAATACTTTAAGTGGCACCTATAAACGCTACAACAAAAATAAGAGAATACCCCAGGAGTCAGCAAGAGCAGGGCAGTCAGCCACATCTAGATTCAAGTGGCCACGTGTGGTTTTGTGATTGAGAAATCAATTTCTAGTTGTTCATTGCTTGGGAGGAGTAGTTCATAAACTGTAGGTGCAGAAGAATTAGAGGTTATGATAGGAAATGCTGCTTCCTAGTGCTGAGTTTAACATGACAGCACAGCCTGATGTTCGCTGCTGCATCTGAGATAGACAAAGCCTCCATTTAATATCACCTCTGGGTTTCCATAGGAACACTCACCCAACTTGCTGCACAATTGCCAGTATGTGCATTGATAAATAAAAAGTCGTCACGGTACCGACTGTTTGCTTTTCCTAATTATCTGCACGTACTCTCAAGCTGTGAAAAGTTCTGCAACCATGACATTTGGAGCTTTCTGTTGATATTGTGATTATAAAGGGAAGCTGACATATTACAAATACAAAATTTGCGTGAGAATAACTTAAATTTATACAATTCTGCCTAATTTTGCTAGTCTGACATAAAAACAAACCCAGAAAAGCGAATCTTCAGCATCTGTCTGGACTCTAGGAGTAACAGGTCTCTCAATCAATCAGAGAGCTACTATTTTTAAATCCCTCCCAACCCAGCCATTCCTGACTCACTGGCTCTCACACAAATAGCTGCAGAGAGAGAGAGAGAGAGAGAGAGAGAGAGAGAGAGAGAGAGAGAGAGAGAGAGTAAGAGTGATAGAGAGACACTTATTGAGGAATAATTTAAATGTTTAGAACAGTGTCACTTGATAAAAATATGGATAAAAACATTTAAGGTGGTAAAACAGATCAAAATAAAAACTAGAAACATGCTCAGAAATCCCTAAGAATTATTATTATTATTTTTTTTTTAAATCGTTTCACCTAACCATTTGAGGCCCACCGGTGGGCTGCAGACCACTGGTTAAAAATAGCTGCCTTTGATGAAAATTCGATTACATTCGATGCGTAATAAATGTAGAAATCCAGTTAATTAAAAAAAAAGGGCTTTAAAAACATTTAAAAAGGGGGTACACTAACATTTTGTTGCCACTGTATTGTGCATCAGCTTGTTCAAACTCTTCACTGAAGCTAGATAATGCTTTTTTTATTGCTGCACTGTTGCATTAAAAAGATATTGTTCTAGAGGTCTCACATAGTCCTACGTTAGCATTTTCCCATTAAAGCACAGGCCAGTAGTAAGTGGATATTCTGATACCTTGATTGATAAGCTGGTGCCTGAATACGCCCCAATGTCCATCTCTGAACACGTTCATGACGAGATCCTTCTCCAGCACAGGCTGCATGGAGCCATGTGTCGGCTGTAGGGTTTGTGCTGCTGATGATTCACTTAGATTGGACACAAATGCACAGCTGGTGACAAAGAAAAAAGGTGAAAAAAACAAATATCAGAACACACAGTGGAGAAACCATCATACTTTCCCAATACTTTAGCAAACAGTGAATCTTCAATGAGTATAAACTACATACAGTAGAAACTGTGAAAGCAATAATGAAATTTCTGTGATATGAGTCCTAGTGTGCAGTTTTACAAACCCGCATACCTGAAATTATCTCAAAATAAATTCTGGACCTGACTGCAGTCAAAAACACAGCTACACCCTCAGTTTAAACACAGTTTGTTTTAACTTTGGAGCCTGTAGGCCAACTGAAGAGGAAGACTATAGCCTCAGGAAAATAAATCATTCATTAAATAAATTACAGTAATAAAATACATTTTACAGGACAGTAGTGGTAATTCTGCATGTTTGAGCTAGAGCTGGGCGATACATCGATTTAATTGATTAATTCAATTTTATATTTTGGCACGATGTGTAAAATGGCTGAATAGCAAACTTGATTTTTTTTTTTTTTTTTAAACTATTAAACAAGTTTTAATGGGGGAAATGAAGCAGTGGGTTGCTCTCAGTCAGTCAAGTCCCTTTGTGTGCATTTACAAAGCGTGAGCAAAAAATACCAATCAATCAATCGTCTATCACATTCCTTGACACCGCACATGAAGCTTTCAGCAGGTCAGATGTGCTAGCAAGATGGCAACAAACACGACTGAAGATGAGCTCATTCCGAAAAAGTGTGTCACTTCAGTGATTTGGAAGTGGTTTGGCTTTGAGCTTAGTAAAGCAAACCAACTGTCGTGTGTAAAGCTTGTAGGAGGGCTGTAGCTACTAAAAGCAACAGCACTACAAATTTATTTCAACACTTGTGACAAAAACAAGCAACTAACTGGGAGCAATGCATGGCACTGTGAGATGCAGCTGATCCAGCTGCCGTTGCAAAGCGCCAGAGAAAAAGCAACTTACATTAGGTGAATCATTTTCAAGTGTCACCCCATATGACAAGAAGGGGCCTCAGTGGAAAGCAATCACAGATGCAGTAACATGTCACATAGCGAAAGATACAGTCCCCACCTACATGGGGACTGTAGCGTGGGTTCGGAGAGATAATGGGAACAGTGGATCCCAAATATGAGCTGCCTAGCCACAAATATTTTGCGGAGGTAGCACTACCCAACTTGTACAATACTACGAGAAAAACAGTTGCAGAGCAGCAAGAGAATATATCGTTTTATTCCACCTGACCACGCAGCCATACATGAGCCTGACTGTACACATCATAGATGGAGATTGGACACTGCAAAGTGTCTGCTTCCAGCTGT
Source organism: Lucifuga dentata (assembly GCA_014773175.1). Taxonomy (NCBI): domain Eukaryota; kingdom Metazoa; phylum Chordata; class Actinopteri; order Ophidiiformes; family Bythitidae; genus Lucifuga; species Lucifuga dentata. Next base: position 70,265 of record VXCM01005842.1, read on the forward strand.
CATACCTCCCCGATGATCACACTGGCAATATAATAGCCCAAGACTGAAAGACTTGCTGGCCTCCTGGAAGCTCAGGGAAGACTGACAGGTCTGCATGACCACTGACACAAAGCCTCATGACTGAATGACTGGCCCCACCGCCAGTGCTTTGGACGCAGTCTTCACAACGCCATTGGCAAGTGTTCAGACAATGAATAATAATAATAATAATAATAATGATAATAATAATAATAATAATAAGAATAATAATAATAATTTGTATAGCACCTTTCAAACAAGGCAAGTGTTATATGTGGGATGTATAGAAAGAGAAGGAAATGAATGGATTACTGCAGTTTGTAGCATTACTGGAACAAATGCAGTTTGATACATCTGTGATTATGTTTTTCTGGGATGAAATAATCAGTTTTTAGACTGCATCTTTGTGGAGGCCTGCTGAAACCACACATACATCACCTTCCCCCTTCACAGACACCTAACTGTCCCCCTTCACAGACACAATACACATTCACGTTAACATATGGATGAGCACCCAGGAACTCCTCAAGATCCCCTGCTGTTCTCTTCCCCTCGTTTAGTTGTAAAACCTGCAGGACAGATACTGTAAAGACAACGAAACAGAACTTCTAAATTTTTCTGACCTCCCAAACACCATGGTAACCAGAGGTTATCACCTTAGAGAGACTTGGTAACACTTTGATCTTTAAAGCTCCTCTGCCATAAAAGAAAATAACATACAGTCACTCTTATCTGCATTTGAGTATCTCACAAGCTCCANAACCAGAGGTTATCACCTTAGAGAGACTTGGTAACACTTTGATCTTTAAAGCTCCTCTGCCATAAAAGAAAATAACATACAGTCACTCTTATCTGCATTTGAGTATCTCACAAGCTCCATCCCCCAAATGGTCACTTCAATGGCTCCAGATTGTCTACAAGCCAAGGACTTCACAGAGTTAAAGAACTGATCTCACTACACCAAATAAGACTTTTAATTCAGAATTTATTCAGGAAACAAGAAGATATCTGAATTTACAATAATGTTTAGAGTCATTAAATGAGTTGCCATCTCTCTCTC